>JAPDDN010000558.1:0-58070 GCA_027422405.1 Ptychobarbus kaznakovi | reverse complement strand
CTCCTCAGCCCCAGCTCTTTTCCTACTAGTTTCCAGAGTTTTCCTTCAGTCGGAGGCGCTGGAGTTTTTCTGCACTCACTGTCATAAGCAGATCAGTCGTCTGGAGGGATCTGGTCCACGCGACTGCAGTTTCTAGAGATGAATAGGTAACGCGCCTGCAGCATGTGCACGCCCCCCCCGCGTGTGTGTGTTGAGTTTGACCTCTGTACACCACACACACACACTCACCGTCTGTACAGTGTTGCACGACTCGTGTTGGTTTTGATGTGAAGCTCAGTGTTTGTACATTCTGTAGGTGAAGTTTGTGGGTGAACATAGATGCTCTGCTGTAGATGCTGTGGTTGTGGTGTGTGTTGTGCTGTGTATTTGATGCATGCACAATAGTCTAAGTGCTTTTGAGATCATTCTACCAATATAATACAGGCTACATAAATATAAATACAAGTGTGTTGATAGCTTAGAACTCAAAGCTAAACAAGTTTCTAAAGAGACAGTTCACTCAAAAATATCAATGCTGTCTTCATTTGCATACCTATGACTTTTTTCTTCTGTACAACACCAAAAAACAAACATTAATTAATGTCCATAGCACAACAGCAATTCATTGACAACGAATGTATAGATTTCACAATTCAAATTTGAGAGCTATGGTGAATGGGCTGTTTTTCAGTAAAGTTTTGGTTTATTTGGTCTATCGTATGACTTTAGAAGACATGGAATATAAATAGCATTAAAAGTCCATAATGTCTAGTAGCATAAAAGTCATAAAGTTCAAATCTACAGGTTTGGTATGACTTGAGTTTTTCATTGTACTGTACCTTTAAGAACTGTATAACTTTGTGTAAACATTCTACCAAATTTGCATAAAAATATAAAATATTATGTTGCATTAGTCAGTTTTTCAAAACCAAGAAAGACAAAGAGCCTTTTCCTAAATTTGGAAACACAAATTTAAATTGCTATCTTAAAAATATGGTATTTTATTTAAGAGATCCTAGAAAAATCCTGGCTTGTCTTAAGTGGCAGTAGGGAACATTGACGAGGGTCTGTTTTTGACTATGAATAGAATAGACAAAGCATTTCTCTGGGTTCAGACTTGCGCAACAGGAACAGAATCTCTTTTCACTCATCCACGTTTACACCTCCATAAACACAGTGTTTATTTCTGTGTGCCGTGAGGTCATTGCCATTGAAAGAAGAGCATTGATTCAGCCTCCACCCTGAGAAAGAGCTGACGGCCCCAAACTTTAGCACTTCGCTGGGTGTTTTTTGACCTGCGGTTCACAGGTCACAGATGGAAAGAGTTTTTCCTCTTTTCCCGCTCTCTCTTCCTGACTCGTTTCCTGTTTTTTTCTCTTTTTTTATAGTTCCAGCAAGAGGTTGTCCAGTAAGAAAGCAGCAAGGTGAGATCCTCCCTCTCAATGCACCACTAATAACAGTTTTAAGGACAAAATGACAATGGAGACCTTTTGTGGCGTTTCGTGTCATTTTGGATGCTTTTTCTGCTCACTTAGCTTTGATACATTTTCAAAAAACAAGACTTGCAAAATTAATAAGACTTAATATCTTGTAAATATATCTTCAGTCAAGTATGTTTAGAAAGCAAGACAAAATACTGAGGAGGAACATCATCAGTGTTCTTGGTGGACTGTGTAAGTTTGCTGGTCCAGGATGGAAATTCATGCTGTTTACGCTTCAGCAGGAACATGTGGAAATGTTTGTGTGTTTTTCAGACACTTGCAGCAGTCTGGCACTCTGGATGTCATGGGAGATCTGACTCAAGACATGTTGGACTTTGCGGATCGTGACATCACAGACAAGGTTCAGAAATTAATATGGAAGTTTTGTCTAATGGTGCATTTGATGTGGGATTAGGTTTGTTAGTTTTGTCATTGAATGGCAAAAAGTCGTTTAAAATGTTAATATTATCATGCTACAGTATTTTTTTTAAACTTTATTAATATATCTCTATATACAGAACAGATTGTTTCAAGCAGTTTCACAACATTAAACAGGAAAATATCAGAATCAATACGATGCTACAAATATGAGACCGGTTTAATAATCGCAGCATAATTTGAATTTAACTCGTTCAATAACTAAATTTAAATTGATTATGAAAAAAGTTCAGTTCAGCTATAGCGGCTCAATAGTGTCATTATTCACCTCAAATCCGTGAAATGTTTGATTTAATTGTTTCAATAATGTTTATGTTGCAAATAAATCAGTTACATTTTTACTGCTACATTCTTCATAATTATTGCATCAAACAGATACATCATTTCTGTACACATTTTAATCAATATTAGAATAAAACTTTTTACAGTTAAAACAAAGTTTTTAGTATGCAGTAACCGCTGGATATTATGACAGTTTAAGTTCATAAAGACGCTTTATTGAAATATGATGACATTCAAAGCAAAACGTTACTGTGGAATTATGATCTATTTCAACAGATGATTCCAAAACTATCTTGCAGTTTTGACAAATTTTAATTTGTTATCCAGCTAGATAATTTTAACGTTGTGATATTTATTTAAATCAGCAAAATTTGCTACAACTATATTCAGTTTAAAACAAATAATAATAAAAAGTTTACGCTATTCACTCATAAAGCAACTCCGTTGAGTTCAAGTTTTGTTCTCATGCGATTGTAACAGGACGTGTTTAACATGACATGGACATAATAGAAACACTGATGTTTTGTGAATGCACGAGTGACGAAGGCTGTCTGTCCTGCAGGTGTTGCTGATGGAGAAGCGCGTGTGTGAGCTGGAGAAGGACTCGTTGGAGAGTGAAGAGCAGCATGCACGCCTGCGGCAGGAGAACCTCACTCTCGTCCACCGCGCAAACGCTCTGGAGGAACAGCTGAAGGAGCAGGAGCTGCACGCGGAGGAGAACTTACTCGCGCACACACGGAAACACAGAGATGCTCTGAACAAACTCCAGCGAGACCGAGACCTGGAGATCGAGAACCTCCAGGCCAGGTGAGGGCAGACACAATACATCTTTAATGATTCATGGAAAATTGGATTTTGAGAAAGTATGCTGTGAGCAACCAACAACGTGTTTTATTTATATCTAGTTCAGACAAAATTGCAACAGACTTATCAGGGTTTAACAACAAGAACTGTTTCTGCTAGATTCACACTTTTCCTGCCACAAAAAATAATAAATAATTTATAATTTAAATAATTATAAAAAAAAAATATATATCCCAGAAAAATATTTATGAAATTTAATTTTCTAGGTTTTTAATGTGTAATACTAGCTTATATTTGGGAAAATAAAGCATGTAACAAATTTTTACTGTGAGTTAGTAATTTATGACCTGATTTTAACTGATGATTCCAAGATTATCTTCTTTTAATGTTGATAAATCTTAATTTATATTATCCAGGTATATTATGTTACTTTTTGCACAATTTGCAACCGCAACATTCAGTTTTATTGCAAAAAATCTATATTTAAATTGCGAAACATTTACAAGATCAAATGAATTCAGAGACCTGCCTGTTCATCGGCTGTGTATTTCACAAGTCTTGCACCACATACTGTTAAGCACATTTGAGGAGGTGTAATTTTACTAGCAGTCCTCCTGAGAAAGTCATTAGCTCAGGTGATGTCTCTCTTCAGGGTCTTGTAATAGTAGAGAATATGAAGACATATGCATCACATGCAACACTGTTTCTCACGGTTCATATACTCCTGGATGATCATAGTGTTGTTATTGTTAACTAAAACTAATACAATACATAATACATAATTTATACTTAATTGACACTAAGCTGAGTTAATAAAAAAAAAAAAAAAATTGAAATGTTGCTTTGGCACTAAGTGAAATAAAATAAGTTTAGTTAAAGTAATACATTTAATAAAACTTCAGTTGAAATAAAAATAAATTGAAGCTACATAGAAATATTGTTTTAACTATAACATTACTAAAACATAAACTGGAAATATAAAAATAAACCCAATTCAAAATGTTGATAAACAGTATATATAAAATACTTAAAATAACCCTACAGGTGAACAAATTCAATACGCTTTAACGGTTTCTGTGTTATTTTATCTATCTCTTCTGCGTGTGTTTGCCATCTAGTGGAGAACAGCGTCAATTCAATTTGATTTGAAGTATCTCTGAGATTACTTGGCTCCATGTTTAATATAATCCGCTGTGTTAACATGACTTTTGTTTCTCTCACCCAGTATTGTGTTTGAATGTTTTCATTGTGCGCTCTGCTCCAAAAGAAAAACATGGTGCATTTTTGTCTGTGTGCCCGCGTGTGTTCAGGTTGCAGCAGTTGGATGAGGAGAACAGTGAGCTGAGGTCATGTGTTCCCTGTCTGAGAGCCAACATCGAGAGACTGGAGGAGGTACACGCAGTCTCATACACGTCTGTAGATCACATACAGAGTCCAACATGACCTGTTTATCACATCTACCAATGCTGAGTGAATTAAGAAGAGTTGATGACCATCAAACCTGTTTACATTATTGTTTTAGTCGCTTTTTATATTTTTCTTTTTGTTGCTGAATGTCCAAACGATTTCTAAGATGGAGTAATTTCTTTCAGGAAAAGAAGAAACTTCAGGATGAGGTTGACGACATCACAGATCGACTGAACGAAGAAATCGAATCTCGCGGGAAAATAGCCGACAAACTGAGCCACGACCGTCACACAAACCAGAAAGAGAAGGAGTGCACGCAGGGGGTGAGACGTCTTCTGCATGTCTTTATAGATGCGGTCACATGGTCGTTCATCACACTCATGGCTTCTCTGTGTGTGTGTGTAGTTGATAGAGGACTTAAGAAAGCAGCTGGAACACCTGCAGCTGTTTAAGTTGGAGAATGAAATGAGAAGAGGCCGATCGGCCAGCTCCGGCCTGCAGGAATACAACACTCACATGAGAGAGAACGAACTGGAGCAGGAGATACGCAGACTCAAAGAGGTACAGACGCACTCAAACCGGTAAGAACTGACTTAAACTGGTCAACACAGACTGAAGCACAGACTTAAATAGGCTTAAAAACAGACTCAAAATGGTAAAAAAACGCAATTTCAAAACAAGAAAAACAAAGACTCAACAAGAAAAACAAAGACTTTTGGTAAAAAAAACTGGTTAAACCCGATGAACCCAAACAGCTAAAAAACTGACTAAATGCAGAATCAGACTAGTCAACAGACTATGGTTTTAAATGGTTTTACAAACGGTGAAACTTAAACAGGTAAAAATCAGACTAGGTAAACAGACACAAAATGGTTTAAACATGCAAGGCCCAGACTGGTAAAACAGACTTAAATGTGGACGCAAACTGATCAGGTAAACACAATAGGTAAATACTGATACAAACTTAAACAGAGACTTAAATGTCAACAAAGACTTACAAAAAAACAGGTAAAGACTGATCTGAGACTCTGATTCATACTAGTCAAAGTCTTAAAACAGGTAAACATAAATCCCAAATACACAAAACTGATCAACATAGACTTAAAACCAGGTACACAGACTCGAATGAATCCACACAGACAGAAAACAGTCAACTGACTCAAATTAGTCTAAAGAACTGGTAAAGACTGACCCAAGACCCAAAGAGGAAAATAGACTCAAACTGGTTAACTTAGACTAAAAGCACAGGTAAACACAAACGACTCAAACTGGTCAAATCAGACTGGTAAAAACCAGACTCAAACTGGTTAACTTAGACTAAAAGCACAGGTAAACACAAACGACTCAAACTGGTCAAATCAGACTGGTAAAAACCAGACTCAAACTGGTTAACTTAGACTAAAAGCACAGGTAAACACAAACGACTCAAACTGGTCAAATCAGACTGGTAAAAACCAGACTCAAACTGGTTAACTTAGACTAAAAGCACAGGTAAACACAAACGACTCAAACTAAGTCTGGTAAAAACCAGACTCAAACTGGTAAACACAAACCTAAAAGACTCAAAAACAGGTAAAGACCAACCCAGATGGGTATTGCACCAAAGCAAGATAAGGGATTAAGCTGGGATTTTCCAGGTTGAATTTAGCCCTGACTCCGTTGCATGAAAGCAGGCTAAAGTAAGCTAAATGATGTTACTATGTATTATTTGCAGCTAGCCTGCTCCACAGCAAGCTAACAACCAGGCTAAGCTGAGCTCCTCTAACTCTGACCAATAGGAACGCATCGATATTAACACTGAACCTGGATCAAATTAGTCAGTTTGCGTGAACTTGAATTGTCGTTTATGAAACCGCTTTAGTCCCGAATTGATTTGTCAGGTTATTTCAAGTCGGGTTTTGGACTTTAATCCCCACTTTTCTTAGCGACTGTGTTCCTGTGTTGCTCAGTGGTAGAGCATTGCGTCAACAGCGCAAAAGGTTGTGGGTTCGATTCCCACATACTAATGAAAATGTATAACCTGAATGCAATTGTAAGTCGCTTTGGATAAAAGCGTCTGCTAAATGCATAAATGTAAACCCAGAAGTCTCAAACAGGGAAACAAACTCAATTAGTCAACATAGACTGAACAGATCAACACTCAAACTGGTAAAGCAGGTCAAATATAACCATGTTGTGGTTCTTCTCTCTCTCTCTGTGTGCAGGATAACCGCGGTCTGAAGGAGCAGAACGACGAGCTGAACGGTCAGATCATTAATCTGAGCATCCAGGGAGCAAAGAGTCTTTTTACAGAGTCACTCTCCGAGTCACTCGCCGCCGAGATCAACAAACGTCTCCCGCGCTGAGGTCGGTATCACACTTGTGCTTATGTATGCTATTAATATGTATCACGCTTTGTGATGATGTGTGTTTGTGTACAGCTGATGGAGGCCATCCACAAACAGGAGGAGATCAACTTCCGCCTGCAGGACTACATCGACCGCATCATCGCCGCCATCATGGAGTCCAACCCCTCCATCCTGGAGGTCAAATAATCACCATTGCGACGACCCTACCTGCTTTATGAACTGAAACGGGCAGGCGAGAGGCACTAAGAACAGACTTTCAGATGATGTGAAGAATCCAATCATTATTTGGATCAAATAATTTAATAATTCAGAGCACTGTTTAGTTGAATGAGTGTGGTGTGTGAACGGGTACCTGTGACTTCCCTGTGTTTTGGGATTGAGGTGCCCATTCCCCTCTGTATATGCGTTCACAGTTCACAGATTGAATTTCAGTGAATGAAACTAGTTTGTTTTAAGTGACCAGTAAGTCTGGTTTAAGCAGTCACACCGTTAGCCCATGTGAGGGACATTGACCTGAGGGTTGAGCGTGTGTGCGTACGATTAGCTCGTAAACGAGTTTTTGCAGAATGTTAGTGCGTTTTTTTCTTTAAATTCGTATTTATTGCAATGATGCGGAACGCAAAGGATCAAGGGAGGCCGACACCCACCAAGGGAGTTTGCAGTGTTGCATTGTGGGTAATGTAGTCGGTCCCGTGCGATTTCTTGCTGAGGATTTTAGTCAGTCCGGCATTCTTTCCAAAAGACTTTTATTTTCTGTACAGATGACTCTTTAAATCTCACTGGAAATGCTCATTGCACTCGGATTCATTTTATTTTGGGGATAATATTGTTTGCTATTTAAATTGTTTGAAAGAAAATGAGGTGAAGTTGTTCTATCAACGTTGGCGGGAAAAAGAAGCGGACACTGAAGCACTTAAAGGGAAACAGACACGCTGAAAAAGGACTTTGGCTTCTCTCTGCTTTTGAAAACTCGTTCTGTCTCTGGTGAAATCAGCTGTAAATATCGATCTAGAACGTTTGTATCCTTCGTTCTTGGAATCGTATTTTTATGGACAAATGGATTAAGATTAGGTTTCATTTTGTCTTCCACTTGACTCTTCGTCTGTTCCAGCACGTCATGAAATACATCCGTCTCATGTCTGATTTTCACTTTTTTCCTCCAGAAAATCCAGTGGAGAGTTTTAAATGAGTTTCAATGAAAGATTAGACCTAATCCTTCTTATTTCCTCTTTTTTGGATTGTGGAAAAGCATGCTGCAGTTCACATTTTTATTTTTCCTCTTCTCTGCCTCTGGTTTCAAGACCCGTACTGTCAGTTTTTCTTACCAGACAATGCTGGAGAACATCTGAAGATGATTCCGCTGCTGTCACGTCTGTTTTAAAGCGACTGTAATGATACTGATGGACCTTAAAGCGCGGGAACGTTGCTTCTGTAAACTGTCTGGCAAGACCTGAATCTACTTGCTCTTGATCTGTCTGAATGTTAATCAGCTGTTGCACATGATTTAAGACGTGTCAACACATTTCAGTGTCCAAAGACAACATTTCACCGCTTAGGAGTTCTGCTTGCCACTTAGACTTTAAAAGACTAAGAATAGTTATAAATACATGTTAATAAAACAAAAAAGGACTCCTCTTAATGAAGGATACAATTGTAAAATAAAGGTTACTGTATAAATGAAAGATATCAGTATTGTCTTCTATTGAATGTTTTGCTTTATTTTGAAGATGCCCCCCCATAAGATGTATCTTTTACTGTTCGGGGTCTTATAGATTTTCATATAATTGTATGAAGGTTAAAAGAAAAGTGAAAATTAGTCACCAATAAATTAAGTGCAAATAAGTTCTTTGTGGATGTCTTTTTATGCATCGAGTCGCCTTCACATGAACTCTAGAATAGAATAGAAAAGAGCAAATGCAAGTCCTTATGTTTAACATGATCACAGTTGGGCCTTTTCTACAACTTAACACTAAGAAAATTACACATCCAGGTACTTTTTTTTTTAGATTGTACAGCAAATTGTGCAAGTAAATAAAAAGAAAAGACATTTTAAAAAGCTGATGCAATAATTGAAATCCAACTCTGTTAACCCTTGGCCTTTGTTATTTATCCACCTTATTTTGCAAAAGAAAGTGCCATAAACAGTGAAACGATCTACGATACAAACCTGTGTGTTTATGATTATGATAATACATTAAAACAACGTTACAACAAATATAATTTTGCAATATCAAGCAGCATGATGAGCTGTTTTTGTACAAGTAAAATAACTGGAAGGGAATGGCACCGGAAGTCTCGCCCATTCATGTTACAAATGGTCGCGCCCGTTATTACATTACAATTAAGATGAATTAGCAGACAGTTTACATTAAAATAATACTGATCAGTTGCTTATTTTCATAAGGTCTGTGCGATATGAACGATACTATATGCAGTGTATGCTGTTTGCGTAGGGCACCATCCCAGGTAGGCTACATTCATAATCAAAGAAGTATATATATAAGACAATATTTGTTTTGTGCTTATAAAAACAGACCAAAGCAACTGAGCTCCAGAAATACCGTTTAAGATGACCATGAAGATCAGAACGCGACAGACACGCGCTTCATTAGTGCTGGGAATATAACACTGACTGCAAGAACAGCAAATACAACACGCTTAAAAAAAGACCAACAACAAGCTCCTAATGAACCCTTCACGTCTCTGTGTGTTATCTGATCACGAGCTGCTCTAATGCTTCATTCACGAGCGTTCACTCTGACGTCATACAGCAAAAACATCAATCAAATCAAAATCAACCATAGGCCTACTAGCCTATAATAAAAGCTTAAGGGGTTTGTATTTTATGGTAGCCTCATTTTGAAAAAACTGACTCAAATGATTCGCGCTCCGCGGTCCCGAACCGACTGAAATGATTCGCGCTTTGACTGAAATGATTTCCCGACCTTCAAATGACGATTCGCGCTCCGCGGTCCCGAACTGACTCAAATGATTCGCGCTCCGCGGTGAATTCAAATGATTCGCGGTCCCGATCAGACTCAAATGATTCGCGATTTCCGCGGTCCCGAACTGACTCAAATTTCATTCACGCTCCGAACTGACTCAAATGATTCGCGCTCCAGTCCCGATCTGACTCAAATGATTCCGCTCCGCGGTCCCGAACTGACTCAAATGATTCGCGCTTCGCGTCCCGACTGACTCAAAACTGACTCAAATGATTCGCGCTCCCGGTCCCGAACTGACTCAAATGATTCGCGCTCCGCGGTCCCGAACTGACTCAAATGATTCGCGCAAATGATTCGCGCTCCGCGGTCCCGAACTGACTCAAATGATTCGCGCTCCGCGGTCCCCGATTCAAATGATTCGCTCCGCGGTCCCGAACTGACTCAAATCGCGATTCGCGCTTCGCAAATGATTCGCGGTCCCGCTGACTCAAATGATTCGCGCTCCCGCGGTCCCGAACTGACTCAAATGATTCACTCCGCGGCTCCGCGGTCCCGAACTGACTCAAAATCGCGATTCGACTCGATTCGCGCTCGCGGTCCCGAACTGACTCAAATGATTCGCGCTCCGCGGTCCCGAACTGACTCAAAATCGCGATTCGCGCTTCTGACTCAAATGATTCGCGCTCCACGGTCCCGACGGTCCCGAACTGACTCAAATCGCGATTCGCGCTCCGCGGTCCCGAACTGACTCAAATGATTCGCGCGCGGTCCGATCTGACTCAAATTATTCGCGCTCCGCGGTCCCGAACTGACCAAATGATTCGCGCTCGCGGTCAAGAACTGACTCAAATGATTCGCGCTCCGCGGTCCCGAACTGACTCAAATGATTCGCGATTCGCGCTCGTCCCGCTCCAATGATTCGCGCTCGCGGTCCCGAACTGACTCAAATGATTCGCGATTCGCGCTCGGTCCCGATCTGACTCAAATGATTCGCGCTCCGCGGTCCCAAACTGACTCAAATGATTCGCGCTCCAATGACTCAAATGATTCGCGCTCCACGGTCCCGATCTGACTCAAATGATTCGCGCTCCGCGGTCCCGAACTGACTCAAAATTCGCGATGATCCACGGTCCCGAACTGACTCAAATGATTCGCGCTCCCGGTCCCGAACTGACTCAAATGATTCGCGCTCCGTCCCGGTCCCGATCTGACTCAAATGATTCGCGCTCCGCGGTCCCGAACTGACTCAAATGATTCGCGCTCCGCGGTCCCGAACTCTGACTCTGACTCAAATGATTCGCGCTCCGCGGTCCCGAACGACTCAAATGATTCGCGCTTCGCGCAAATGATTCGCGCTCCGCGGTCCCGAACTGACTCAAATGATTCGCGCTTCGCGATTTCGCGCTCGAACTGCGGTCCCGAACTGACTCAAATGATTCGCGCTCCGCGGTCCCCGAATTCGCGCTGACTCAAATGATTCGAACTGACTCAAATGATTCGCGCTCAAATGATTCGCGGTCCCGAACTGACTGACTCAAATGATTCGCGCTTCGCGGTCCCGAACTGACTCAAATGATTCGCGCTCCGCGGTCCCGAACTGACTCAAATGATTCGCGCTCCGCGGTCCCGATCACTAGTCTTGACTGAAAAACTTTAATACAGTTTCTTTAATAGGAATCAATCTATATAGTGTTTTATTTTTATATTTGTTCATGCAGTTTCTTGAATGCTCTGCTAAATTCACCTATTGTACCTGACACTAAAACACGTTTTATTTTATTTGTATATTATGTGTATTTGTAATGTGTGTCTCTGTTCTCATTTTTTAATAACAAAGATAAAATAATGACAACGATTTTTATCTTCACCCACTTTGGCCTAAATATCTGCCATCCTTTTTTATATTTTGCTACCTTAAAAGGCTTTGTCTTTATAACAGGGAAATTAGTTTGTGATGCTCAAACAGCTTCAAAATAGAAAAACCAACATGACAAAGAATCATTCAGTTTTATAAAGTACAAATGCCTTTGTACGTATCGATTAATTTATTCTTGATGAACTGATAATAAATGATTGAACAAAGAGTGATTAATTAAGACCTAAAATAAAACAAGCCTAAGAGGGTTTTCGTGTCCTGTAGCGCCATCTAGTGAAGTGTTCTGGAACTGAGTTACCGACAGGAACCTTTGTTCTGACGATCTGCTTCTACACGGACACGTATTAGAGCGCGATCACGTGGAGTCATGTCAACACGACTGACGCTGGCTGTCATGATTTAATATAACGGAATTACTAAAACTATAACCAAGTCAAATCGGCAAGTATTTTTACTATATAGCTATGAATATATTATCATTATGATATTCATATAGGGTATATATAGTTATCACAGGAGGTGTTGCAGTTCTGCAGCTCTATTACGTTACTGTAAGTCAACAACTGTGTCTTGTGTATTCATTTAAATTATTATATGTGACCCTGGACCACAAAACTAGTCATAATTAGCACATGTATATGTGTAGCAATAGCCAACTATACACTGTATGGTCAAAATGATCGACTTTTCTTTTATGCCAAAAATCATTAGGATATTAAGTAAAGATGATGTTCCATGAAGATATTTTATACATTTCCAGCTGTAAATATATCAAAACTTAATTTTTGATTAGTAATATGCATAGCTAAGAACTTAATTTTGACAACTTTAAAGGCGATTTTCCCAAGATTTAGATTTTTTTGCGCCCTCAGATTTTCAAATAGTTGTATATCTGTCAAACATAGTCCTGTCCTATCAAACCATACATCAGTGGAAAGATTATTTATTCGGCTATAAAATCAGTATACATTTCAATGTCAAAATTTGACCCTTATGACTGGTTTTGTGGTTCAGGGTCAGATATGACATGGAGGTTCATATGATCCGGATATGACCAGCCTTTGTCCAACTGCCAATGTATGCACTGATATTTAATTTATTAAATCTTCAGCCAAGCATCGGTTCCGTGACGTCATGGGCTCCGCTGGTACCGAGGCGGGCTCGTGCTTGAGGACTCTCTCCACCTCACGAGACTCCGCGGAGATCGTGCACGCGCTGCGCACACTCGCGCGCTATCTGGAGGACAGCGAGTTCACGCGCCCTCACTACACTCACGCGATCCAGGTGCTGCTGAGCGCGCACTGGTTCAGCAGGTGGTGTGAAGACGAGGAGATCAAGAAGCTCTGGGATGAGATGTTCCTCAAGGGTCCACCGGACCACACACTGCTGCTTCTGCTGGACACCATCAGCTCCACAGGGTATGATCTATCTATCTATCTATCTATCTATCTATCTATCTATCTATCTATCTATCTATCTATCTATCTATCTATCTATCTATCTATCTATCTATCTATCTATCTATCTATCTATCTATCCTAATGATGTGTTGTGTCTCTTCTACACACAGAGAGAGTGCGGGTCTGGAGCGATGTGCGTCTGTACTGGAGAAGTTCCTCTCTGCTGGTCGTCTCCAGGTGTTGTTGTGGTCCAGATGTGAGGTGGGCGGAGCCTGTTCAGACTCTCCTCAGCTAAGAGAGACCGTCATCGGCCACCTTGCAGCTTTACCCTCCATTACCTGCAACCATCTGCATGCAAACACACCTGACGCCTTCCTTCCACAGCAGTACTACCCACTGCTGGCCGCCAGCATACTAGACACACTGGAGAAGACATGCCACGCTCTCAGAGGTATCACACACGTTCAGGGTGGACTTGTAAATAAAGGAATAAAGCACATGCTTAAAGCATCATTGCATCCACTTCATATGTTAATGCATAATTGCAACTGCCACATATGTAAAGCATCACTGCATCCACTGCATATTTTAAAGCGTCATTGCAGATATTGCATAATTTACAGAACTATTGCATCCACTACCTTTTTTAATGCATCACTGCAATCACTGCTCACATTTTATTGCATCATTGTAATCAATCACTGCATATTTTACTGCATTACAACTACGTCACATATGGATGTATCATTGCAGCCACAGAACATTTCCATGCATTGTTGCAACCACTGCATCATAATCATATTTTAATGCATCATAATCACTGCATATTTAATGCATCATTCACCATATTTTAATGCATCATAATCACTGCATATTTTAATGCATTGTTGCATCTACCGCTTAATTCAATGCATATTTGGTGTCCGTCTGTCTCGCTCATGTGTATCTCTCTGGTATAGCGGGACAGGACTGCTCTCTTGGGTTTGTGGCTCAAGTGTTGGGGAAAGTGTGCATCCAGGGATACAGCTGTAAGTTTCATTTTTAAGTTACTAATGCAGTTTTTTTCACTGATTGAAACCTGTTTGCTGCATTAGAGTCTGTGTGTATGTGTGTGTGTAGCTCAGATTTTTGAGACTCTGGCCCCCCGGCTCTCATCCCTGACCCGTGTGGACCCGCTGTGGCAGCGTGTGACGCAGAGACTGCTGGAGAAGGTTCCAGAAAGATGCACAGAGTGTGTCATCACGGGACTCATACGCAGCCTCAGCGGGTAAGAGAGGAGGGTAATTAACGGTAATGAATGAGTTGTTAGTCGACTCTAACGCGAGTGTGTGTTTCAGGGCGGCTGCTGTGTCCAGGCTGATGGGAAACCTGGTGGTGACCAATAAGAAAGCTCAGTTTGTTCTCACTCATAAACTGTTATTGCAGCAGTACCAGCATCCAGTGAGTAGTGAAATAAAAGATATCAACAAAAACAATATTAACATAAAATCATGTTAATTTTAAATCCTTTATTAAAGCATAACATCTTAGTTTTTGGTTTGCTGAATAAAAGTATTAACTTCCTGTTTCTCCTTAAATTCAGACTCCGTTGTTAAAGTCTGTTCTTGGTTATTTGGCTGTGGATTCAGAGCGCAGGACGCTGCTTAAACAGGTATGATGATGCTCTGTTGTGTTAGTCCAGCGGTTCTCAATTCCAGTCCTCGCGCCCCCCCCGCTCTGCATATTTCGTATGTTACTCTTATCGCTTCAGATGTTTGTTCTATTCGAACGTAAGTGCCCTGCGAAGTGGACATCACAGGATATTCCGCCATGATTCCAGTTCGAAGCGAACGTATATATTCCATTCAAAGTGCATTGAAGTGTGCAAGACGTGAATTAAAATTGTATATATTTACAGAGGTATATGATGTCACACTCGTCCGTGCGTGAAGACGTTGCGCAGCGCAAATCCATGAATGAATGTTCCGAAATAAAGTAAACTTAAAGTTCAGCTCAGCGGATTTCCCCCCTGTGTAGGGAGGGAGTAGGGAGCAATGGACCCTGTGTAGGGAGCAATAGGAGCAATGGACCCTGTGTAGGGAGCAATGGACCCTGTGTAGGGAGCAATGGGAGCAATGGATCCTGTGTAGGGAGCAATGGGCCCTGTGTAGGGAGCAATGGACCCTGTGTAGGGAGCAACCCTGTGTAGGGAGCAACCCTGTGTAGGGAGCAATGGACCCTGTGTAGGGAGCAATGGACCCTGTGTAGGGAGCAATGGGCCCTGTGTAGGGAGCAATACCCTGTGTAGGGAGCAACCCTGTGTAGGGAGCAATGGACCCTGTAGGGAGCAATACCCTGTGGGAGCAATGGACCCTGTGTAGGGAGCAATGGACCCTGTGTAGGGAGCAATGGACCCTGTGTAGGGAGCAATGGACCCTGTGTAGGGAGCAATGGACCCTGTGTAGGGAGCAATGGACCCTGTGTAGGGAGCAATGGACCCTGTGTAGGGAGCAACCCTGTGTAGGGAGCCCTGTGTAGGGAGCAATGGACCCTGTGTAGGGAGCATGTCAATCGGAACACAGTTCATGCATGGAGCGCACTTCTAACAAGCTGATTATCTGAATCAGGTGTGTTAACAAAGAGAGACATGCAAAATATGCAGAGCGGGGGGGCGCGAGGACTGGAATTGAGAACCTCTGTGTTAGTCCTATATTTGTTCTAAAAAGTCATTTTTGTGTGTAATGCAAAATAAGTTGTTTAAGAGAAGTTGTAACTGGTGTGCAGGTCCTTCGGAGTGTGTGTCAGGTGTGGTGTAACAGCAGTGCCGTGAAACACACGTCTGTGGAACAGCAGCTGTACGTCAGTAAAGTTCTTCTGCTGTGTGTGGCTTTACTCCACCATTCTGAAATACAAGAACTACGACATGGTAATGCACACGCATGCATTCAAATGCACTTTTGATGTACAGCTGCAGTTTTCTGGTGTATAATGAGGTTTTCTGTCGTACAGAGATGCAGCAGTGCATGCTGGGAGGTGTTCAGTGTCGCCTAGACAGCAATATTGAGCGTATTCGTCGGATGGGAATGGTCGTGGGCGAGTGTCTCAGTCAGAAATTAGACACACCAGGATCACAATTAAAATTCCAGGTGAGTCATTTGGACTTTAATTGTTCTTAACAATGAAAACCTCTTGTTACCGATCCGTACCAAACCTGAAAGCATCTTGCATTTGCAGCTAGCAAAAGTTTCAGATGTGCCCATCACATTTCTGTTACTACAGCTGTGAACTCTTTCGATGCTAACGAAGCTGTTGTTGTGTGTCAGTATGAGCCAGACGAGGAGATCAGAGAGCTGAAGTCATTAATGGAGTCTCCATCTGTTGAGGATGATGAACAACACCAGCCTGATACCTCCACCAGGTGAAAATGCACACTTCACAGCAGGATTTTGTTGCTGTATTTTCTTATACGTGTTTTAATCAACTGAAACATGCTGCAACTTATATTCCAAAGCAGCTTGTATAATGCAACTAATGTCAAGCAAGGAAACATCTGGATTCATACAGCATAAACGTTTTATTGTACAGCACATTTCCCACATTCACTTTAAATACATTAGTTTAGACTTGGCATTTATAATTAGGGTTGGGTATCGTTTGAATTTGATTAATTCTTATCGATTTCCAGTTTCGATTCCAATGTGGTTACAAAGAAATTAAGATATCAAACATATTTATTCCGTGTCTCTTTTTGCAAAACATTTAATTGCTGCTGAATACCATGCGCAAAAACCAGCCGGCTACAAAAACTGGACTCGATTAAGAGCTGTTTGTGTGTGAAACAGAGCTGCACAATTCTGGATAAATCGAGACGTCTTTAATGCAGGTTGTAGTTCGCTCACAATCCTGAAGAAACACTAAACTAAATCTCATGGAATTTATGAATGAAATGATTCAATGACTCACTCAAGATTTACTTTCATTACTGAATCAATCTCTTGAATGAATGAATGAATGAATGAATGAATGAATGAATGCATTAACAGCCCATTTTTGCCTCCTAAAAAAGAAAAAGATGTGCACACAGGAATTTACATTTTAATTTTATAACAAGTATTCGATTCTGGAATTGGAATTGATTTTTGATTCCCAACCTTATTTATAATAAATGTTATTTATGAGGAATGCCACTATAGTTTGTTTGTTTTATACTATTATACTACTATTTTTCATTCTTGTTCTGAATACCTTTAAATTCAAAGGATTTATTTGTGAAGTTAGCGGAACTAAAGTTCATATTTATACTGTTTATAATGTTTGCTTATATTTACCAGTATTTTGTAATAATGAAATGTGACATTTAGACCGATGTAACTTATTTTTTTCTTACCATGCACTTTTGAAGTTCTTTGAAAATGAAAATGAGCTGTATGTGACTCCTCTGTGACTCATGTTAGTTCCAGTCTCGCAGCAGAGTCTAAAGCTGAGGGTTCGGCAGGTCCGTCAGCGGAGTCTGGGGCTGGTCAGGGGACGGATTCTGAACTGGACAGGTACATCTACATCTACACATAACATCAGTGATGTTACTCGCTGATAACACTTCTCTGTTCTCTAAGCGATGATGATCTGACTCCATATGACATGTCAGCTGATCAGGAGAAGAAGAAATCAGCGCCACCTCGTTACATCAGAGACTGTCTAGAAGGTGATCTACAGTCAACCACTGTTAGTTTAGGATTATTTACCTACTAGTAGAGTTGTTTTTATATATATTTTCAAGCAGCTTTCATTTGTATATTTTCATTTGTAACTTTTTTTTTTTAAATTTTATGTATATTTATCATTTTAATACGTTTTTTTTAACAAGTTAGGTTTAATATTTATATATATATATATATATATATATATATATATATATATATATATATATATATATATATATATGTATATATATGTGTGTATATATATATATATATATATATATATATATATATATATGTATATATATATATATATGTGTATATGTGTATATGTGTGTATATATGTATATGTATATATATATATATATATATATATATATATATATATATATATATATATATATATATATTATATATATATATGTATATATATATATATATATGTATATATGTATATATATATATATATATATATATATATAATTTATTATTTTAGTGTTAGTTCAGTTTAATTGTATTTATTTTATTTCCAGTTTCCAGCAATTTTAGTGCTTTAATTTAAACTTTCATCTTAACTTTAATTTTTGAGTAATTAATATAATTATTTTTATATATATACAGTTTTTCATGTAACATTTATCTATTGTTTTCAGTTTTAATAGTTTAGTTCAGGGTAATAACCCTGGAATCAAAGATCTCAGTTTATCTGAGCTCATTTTCTCAGGTTATTGAACTGACCAGATCTTCTCTATTTGCAGCATTAATGTCGTCTGATGATGCTGAAAGGGTTGAACTCAGTCTGGAAGTGGCAGAAGCTCTTCTTAGGAAGAACGTGAAGGCCACACAAGAGGTCAGAGGTCATCGCAGCAGATTTTGAATGCCTAAAACTCTTGCATATGTCATAATGACTCAATCGTTGGTGTGTGTATCACAGGTGAGTGTTCAGTTCAGTAAAGTGTTGCTCCACCTGGAGGACAGATACAACACACCGCACTTCCACGCGCTCCGGCAGAACGCTATGGTGGCCCTCATAGTCACAGACGTCAAACCGGTGAGACCTCAGACAGATGATTGCAAACACGCTCCGCTCTACATGGAAGTGACTGCTTGTTTTCTTTCCTCTGTAGGTTGTAGATTATTGGACGACAGAGTTCTACTCTCTCAACTACAACTTGAGACAGAGACTGGACATTCTGGAGGTCAGACCAATGCTGAAAAAATGTCATGTTTTCCACAACATTATTAAGCAGCACAACTGTTTTTAACATTGATAATAATCTGACATTTTCTTGAGCAGCAAATCGGCGTGTTAGAATCATTTCTGAAGGAGCATATGACACATGTGACTTCTCAATCACTTCTACTATTCCAGGTCCTTGCTCTCGCTGCCCAGGAACTGTCTGAGCCAATCACAAATAAGCACACTGGAGCTCAGCCAATCAGCGCAGTGACGCCTCGGGAGCAGTGTGATGACATCACAGACTGGAGGCAGATCGTAGAAAAACGAATCCAGAGCAAAACCAGGCGAATTAGCAAAGTGAGACGCCCTCGCTACGGTGCATTTTACACATTTACTCCATGATGTCTAATATTGATTTCATTCAGGGTGGGACTCAATCCGTTAAAGCCGCTCCCAACCGTTACGCTCCGGTCGCTGGATTTTTCTTCTTCCCGCTGCTCAGGAGCTATGACAGGTCTGTTTGCATGCACACATTTATTTAGCTCGTATTACATTATTGCACTGATGTTTTGTTATAGGCCGCAGGTGACCTTTGACCTTCTGGGGAGTGATCATCTGGTGCTGGGAAGGCTGCTGCACACACTTGGGCTGCTCATGCACCTGGCCGTCAATGCACCGGTACAAGCATACACAAACACAATATGCATTACATAATCTATGCAGAATTAAACATGCTGCAGGATCTTACACATAAGCACCCAGTTATCATTGTGGAAATAAATGCAGTAGTTTAGCTTTTTTATTAATGCAAATAGAAGAGCACGTTTGAAAACTGAGAAATTCAGACAGCCATAAATATCAGTATTGTAATTTTAACGTTATAATGTTATGTTATTATTAAATACTATTTATTTTACATTGAAATATTAGAATAGTCATTTTTCTTATTTAGTTTTTATTCAGACAATTTTATATTTTTATTTAGTAATAATAATAATAATAAAATAATAATAATATTTATTTTTGTTTTTTTCTTTTTTCTTATTATTATGATTATTATTTTATAGCCATATTGATATTCAATCACAATATTTTTGTCAAATTTTGCAGTCCTACAAACAAACACAGTAAAGCAGGAATATTTTATTGCATTTTAAATCGCAATTGTATTTTTTATTAAATGTTTTCTTTCTTAATTACTCCATTTTAATTAACAGTAAAATATTACAATAGTAATATTTCCTTTTTTGTTTTTACTTAGATTTTTTCTGTATTTTTATTTAGTAATAACAATAATAATTATTATTATTTTATAGCTATATTGATATATATTCATAAAATTTTGGCCAAATTGTGCAGCGCTGCAAACAAGCTCAGCAAACCTAGAATTTTTTATTGCATTTTAAATCACAATTGCATTAAACAAAACAGTTGTTTTTCTTCTTAATTACTCCATTTTATTTCACATTGAAATATTACAATAGTAATATTTCTTTTTTTTTTCATTTTTAATCTTATTTAGAAATAACATTATAACTATTATTATTGTATAGTCATATTGATATATAATCACAAAATTATTTTTAAACCTCAATTTAGAATCAGAAAAATTACAATTTGATTTATTCCCCAAATATTGCAGCTCTATTAGAGTGATGCACACTGTTGTTTTTGCTCAGGTGGCGTCTCAGATGGGACGAGCTCTGCTGGATTTTGTTTGGATCGTGCGCTTCCACACGGACCAGTAAGTTTGTGTTCTAGGATGTGTTATATTACATGCCTGCATCTAATGCTCTCTCTCTCTCTCTGGCTTGAACTGAAGGATGGTGCGGAGGGGTGTAATGTTCGCTGTCTGTTCTGTGTTTCTGAGCATGCCTGCTGAGCATCTTACTCACAGAGCTCGGTGATGACCTGATGGAGACCAGAGCCTGGCTAGCAGGTAGACAGTGCTTGTTTGACTCTGGATGTGTTTGAGTTTGTATATGTTATTCATAAATGTCTTATTATGTGTAGATGTGGCAGAGAATGATTGTGACGCACACTGCAGGAGTTTGGCGGTACAGAGTTTAATGCTGCTGGACAAAAACCTCAAAACTCAACTGAAGATCCCAGATATGGAGACATGAGGAGGGCTGACAATATCTCACACTCATCTGGAGAAGATTTTATGATCCTGATATGATGCATCCATAATTACAATGGCATTGTTTCTTGGATTTCATGTACTGTTATTTTTGTACTATTAATGTTTAGTGACTGTAAAATAAAAAGATTTTTGGGGACATTGAAGACTTCTGTTAACAAAACAAAGTAGTTTTTTTTTTATTTTATGCTGTGGAAAACTCATAATTTCATGCATCATAATTTCAAGGCATTAATAAAGGTTACCGAAATCTGTTATCCCCTTCTATTCAATTTCAAACTATGAAAACAAGTTAAAATGGGTTGGTTGTTCATGACATATTCCTATTATCAAGCTGCAGTTATCCTAATGCCCCCCCACATGTGCTGAACCCATAATAACAAAACGCACCTCATTAGCCATTCCACTCGCTTCACCGCCATTGGTGGAGACGCAGCGCCCACGTTTTAGCTCCGCCCCTTAACGCTTCTTCTTGGGGTTGTCTGGGCAACCGAAAAAGACGCTTCACGGCTAAAGGCGCGTCGTAAACATCGAAGGGCTAATTTCATCTTTTTATTGTCTAAATCATACATATGCTGCACGAAGAACACACGGTTATAACGGCAGTGCTGAGTGGAAGAGCTCTCAGGTAAACTCTTTAAACAGTCGTTATTTAAGAGGTTTTTAAAGCGGCAGGCCTCGGTGTGGATTAGCTAACAGAGCTAGCGACAGATTTACTAACGTTAAAAACAGATGTAAACAACATTTACCATTACACTTAACCGTTTACGCTGAAATAGCTTAAAATATCATCACAATAGTTTCCCCAGCTTTAGAAGTACATCTAATCTACAACTTTACCAGCGCAGCAAACCGTTAACTTTGAGGAGTCACACTTAACGTCACATCAAAATACCAGGCTACCATGTTTGTGATCATAGTAGTATGCTAATGACCTGGTTTTAGGCATTATGCTTTGTTAAGTGCCTCGGGTTATCATATTAAATACCACTGTATAATCATATAGTCAAAATATAGTATTGATCAATAACAATAGTAGCGGTCATATTTAGATTGTCAGTGTTAGATCGCTGTTGTAACTAAGATGTGCTTGTGATGTTAATACAGTCTGATCATTATATCTGTAGTTTCGTAGGTCATGGCTGTGTATTTTGATCATCGTGTCAAGGCTCCTGACAGCAGTGGAGCGGCTGTGCTGATCTCATGGCATCCCAGTGTGTGTGTGCTGGCCGTGGGCTCTGTGAACACCTCCACCGGGGGCTGCGTGGATCTGTACCTGCAACAGGTGAGAGAGGATTTTGTATGCAGTTATACATTACTAAACATTTTCAGTACTCACAATACACTTCTGTTCAAAAGTTTGGGGTCTGTAAGATGTTTTTGAAAGTCTTTTCTGCTCAGGGCTGCGATTATTTAAACAAAAATACAATACAAACTGTAATATTGTCAAATATTATTACAATTTCAAAAAACTTCTTTCTATTTCAGTATATGTTAAAATGTAATTTATTTCTGTGATCAAAGCTGTATTTTCAGCATCATTCCTCCAGTCTTCAGTGTCACATGATCTTCAGAAATCATTCTAATATACTGATTTACTGCTCAAGAAATATTTCTGATTATTATCAATGTTGAAAATGGTTGTGCTGCTTCATATTTTTGTGTAAACCGTGATGCACAACCATTCAAATGTTTGAATGCATTTTTTTTTGTCATTTTAGTTGTAACCTAACAAACTTAATAGTTCACTTAACATTTTAATTTAATATTCAAATGTTATTTTATGATCCAGTATTCTTTCATGAAATGATGACATTGAGTTTTAATGTGTTCTGTGATATCTGTGTGTTTTAGGGGGAGCATGTTGAGCTGTGTCATGTGGAACGGGGATTCAGCCCCTCGTTGTTGCAGTGGCACCCGACTAAAGCCCTGCTGGCGGTGGGATGGGAGACGGGCGAGACCATGCTCCTCTCACACCCCTCCGGTGATCACACACCCCTGCCCAACAACACACACACCGCCTGCATCACAGTGCTGGAGTGGAGCCGGAGCGGCAGCAGACTGATCACGGGAGATCAGGTTACACACATTTCACTATGTATTATAATAAATGCTGATGTTTAGGGCTCATATGCACTGTGGTGAAATTATGCATGTGTGTGTGTTGCAGGCAGGTGTAATGGCCGTGTGGAGGATAGATGCTCGAGGGAAACTGCAGGGATCTCCTCTGATAAAACATGACTACAGTAAACCACTGACGTGTTGCATCTTCAGACCTCCACCACCTACAGAGTGAGTCTCATTTTACCCTCACATCTGTGCCATAGTGAAATCTCAACAGTTTAGTGCCAGAGCAAGTTCTAGCTGGACTAGAGAGGACATTCTGAGTTGTGAAATTTAGAGTATGTGTACATAGTACGTCAGATTCTTGTATTGCAGTTGAATGATTACTGTAAACTTCTAAGATATTTTTACTTAATTGTAGTGAATGTGCACCTGTAGTGAACTTCAAATCTTAAAAGTATGTTTAAAAAAAACTGTACTTGCAGATAATATAATATGAATAAAATGAAAGGCCACTTTAGTTTAGCTAATTGCATTTTAAATTTAATTTAGTTTCACTGAAATTAAGAAAGCATAACACACTTAAGTATATCCTTTTAAAGTATATTATTTCATAAGAAGTATTATTTTTCACAAGAGTCGCTACTTTTTATATGCACTCTATCTGGCATACAGTGTGTGTTTCTATCGGTAGGGATGTGGCGATGCTGGCCCGTGCTGCTGTCAGCGGCGATGAAAGTGCTCTGGACATGTTTAACTGGAAGAAGAGCAATAAAGGAGCGTTTGCACTGGGATCACAGGAAGGACTGGCGTTCTGCATCAGTACAGCTGATGGTGAGAGCTGACTGGATGTTTAGCAGTGATGTTCAGATGCTGTGGTTTCGTTCTAACCGTGTGTGTGTGCTGTGTGTGTGTGTGTGTGTGTGTGTGTGTGTGTGTGTGTGTGTGTGTGTGTGTGTGTGCATGTGTGTGTGTGCGTGCGTGTGTGTGCGTGCGTGTGTGTGCGTGTGTGTGTGCGTGTGTGCGTGTGTGTGTGTGTGTGTGTGTGTGTGTGTGTGTGTGTGTGTGTGTGTGTGTGTGTGTGTGTGTGTGTGTGTGTGTGTGTGTGTGTGTGTGTGTGTGCGTGTGTGTGCGTGTGTGTGCGTGCGTGCGTGCGTGTGTGTGTGTTATTTAGGGAGCGTGTACAGCGTGGATGAGCAGGCGCGGAGTGTGCCGTTGCTGTCCGTTGAGAGTGCGGTACAGAAGATGTGGTACTCTAAGAGGAGGGCCGTTCTCGCCGTGGTAACAGATTCACTGCTGCTCTCTCAGTTCAGTCTTGGACCGGAAGGAGTCGCTCAGGAGATCAGTAAGGTAACAGATCAAACCTCATATGTCTGTCCAATTATATTTCAGGATATAACCACAAAAAACCAAAGTTCTTTATTTTTATCTTTTAATTTCTTTTGACATTCAGTTAAAGTTTTAGCAAATCTGTTGTGTGTTTTTGCATTTAATTTTTTTATGTTTATAATATATATAGTTTTTATTTTTATTTTAGTTATTTTAATACATCAAGAAATTTAGTAATTTTGTTGTTGTTGTTGTTTTTTTGTTTATTGTTTTCCAAAGAACAACATACACACATAACAGACATAGACATACAGCGGTCACCAAATACAACGCATTCATGAGTATTTAGATTTCGATCAGATTCTGCCATACAAAGATATGTTAAGAATTACATATCTGACACGGTTTATGGATTAAGAGTCAAAAAGGGTCTAAGAGTCCTTTTTATTGGGGGGCAATGGGGCTTCAAACTCATATAAATGGCGTAACATATTACTATACATTGCTTTTATATTTGGTCTCATCCAGGAGAAAAAAAAACATAGATCACCATTTAAATCTTTTCATTTAAACCTCCCAGTATGATGAGATTCTAGTAGATTGTTGTCTTCCTTACTGTACACATCATTCACATACAAATGGGGGAAATTTTGTTGTGTTTTTGTCATTTTTTATTAGTTTTGTTTAACATGTCTATATAGTTTTTATTCATTTTATTTCCGTTTTAGTTATTTTAGTACATCTAGTTACACTAAATGAAAATGGGAAATTTTGCCTTGGCAACTAGCTGAAATAAAATACATTTTAAAACTATTTTATTGTAGTTAACATTTATTATTATTATTTAAAGTAACAAAAAAGGTATGGTTTAGTTTTAGTTAACTATAATAACCCTGGTGTGTGCACAGGTGAAGCTCAGTGGCAGAGGCGGGCAGCACGCAGACATTGTGTGGACAGAAAACGGTTTGCTCATCACAGCATCAGGAGAACAACACATTAGGTTAACAACAAACCTTAGTCCTCTGTGTGTGTGTGTGTGTGTGTGTGTGTGTGTGTGTGTGTGTGTGTGTGTGTGTGTGTGTGTGTGTGTGTGTGTGTGTGTGTGTGTGTGTGTGTGTGTGTGTGTGTGTGTGTGTGTGTGTGTGTGTGTGTGTGTGTGTGTGTGTGTGTGTGTGTGTGTGTGTGTGTCTGTGAGTGTGAGTGTTATTTTAAACCTTGTATATAAAAGTGTTATATAGTTTCTCAGCAGTTGCCCTGAGATGTGTGTGTGTGTGTGTGTGTGCGTGTGTGTGTGTGTGCGTGTGTGTGTGCGCGTGTGTGTAGGTTGTGGGATGTGGAGCTGGATGATCACTACGCTCTGACGCTGGATGAGTCTCTGGGCTTTGAGAAAGGAGAACTGCTCAACTGTGTTTCCTTTTGTGCTTCAAAACGTAAGATTTACACTGTTACAAATCTGTGCGACTCTGAACAATGTACACACTTACACAAATACTGCCTGAGCTTCTGTATTGGTTTCAGTTTGAAATTGTTTTACAACACTACCATTTGGAATCACTACGGTTTATAGTTTTTTAAAGAAGTCTTTTATGCTTACCAAGACTGTATTTATTTGAATATATTTTAAAACAGTTATTCCTGCATTCTAATATACTGATCTACTGCTTAAGAAACATTTCTGATTGTTCTCAAAGTTGTGCTGTTTATATTTCCTTTCTTTGTTCAAAAGAACAGCATTTATTTGAAACAGAAATCTTTGTTGTCTTTCATGTCTCTCACTTAGAAAATTCTTATAAAAAAGCTAATAGGTTTGATTCCCAGAGCAATGCACGTATTGATCAAATGTATATCTTGAATACAGTTTAGGTCATTTTATATAAAGGCATCTGCTAAAACACATGTAAGTGATTGTACAAGTGTGATTTGTTCAGAAGCAGTCTGGATCGTTGTGTTTTCATCTGCAGAAGTTCTTGCAGCGGGTACCAGCAGAGGTCGTGTTGCTCTGTGGCACATGGTCACAGTGAGTGATCAGAAAGGAGACACGAAAATACACTGGAAACTCCAAACACCAGCAGAGGTGGAAGGAAACATCTCACAGCTACAAGTGAGCAGTGGCTTTAGATGTTTAGGGATATGTACAACATCATGCTATTGCTTACTACAGACAATGATTCAGATTGTTGAAGTCTGTCTCCCTCCCCGTGTCTGTCTGCAGTGGGGTTCGAGCTCTCATCTGTTGGCCGTCTGCAGCAGCAGCAGCTGTGTGGTGATCCTGTCAGAGCATGTGATGTGTTCTCATTACAGTCAGCAGATGGCAGCAGTGCAGCTCACGCCAACACAGCTCAGCCTGGCCAACTTCAACGCCAACACACACATCACCTTCCACACAGACACACACATCAGAGCCGTGCAAGTCACCAAGGTAAGATGCATTTAACGTGGCACATTCACACAGCAGCATTTACAGTCTTTTTCTAGTGCCACCTCATTCTGCAAATGCACTGCAATGATTTTACCATAAACCCACAACATTTACAGCATATGATGAATGTAGACACAATATTTTATTATTGCCACATGACCAAAACCAGTAGAATTAATTTCCACAACTTTTACAGAAAAGAAGAGCAACGTTAAAACTGATTCATATTATTATAAAAAATTTCCAATTGTGCTAAATTATTTACAAAATCATATATTATGTATTATTTATTGATATAAAAATATATATGTTATATAATAGTAATAACAATAAATTATTTTGTTAAATTATTTAATCACGGTGAAATTTTATAATATTTCGTAACAACATTTTGCTATATATTTAAATTGCCTCAGTTAATTAATTTTTTCTCTAACATTTTAAAACGATTAAATACATGTTTTTAATGTAGAAATTTTTTATAATTAAGTAATAATAAATAAATGAATATTTATAATATAATTATAAAATATACATTAAAATCTGCAATAAAATGTATATATTTAATAATTTTTGTAAATTATTTTCGTATCTGTTTGACAGGATTTGGTCGTGGTGTGGAACGGGAAATATATCACTGTGTACGAGCCATCAGGACAAACCCTACACAGCACAGGTATCATAAACACGTGATATTTCCAGACAACACATTATCAGGACCACACAGAATCAGTGTCGTGGCATATAAGAGACATCTCTGATTCATTTAGTTGTTTTTATCATCAGGCTCTTTCCAGTGTGAGTCTCCTGCTCTTTCGATACATGAAGAAAACATTTGTACCGTCGAACCAAACCGTGTCCAGATCCGCACGCCGCAGGTACACACACACAAACTCTACACACAGCCACGTTCTTTAACACTGTTTGTGTTTCTCAAGATCAAGATTCAAGATTTTATTTGTCACATACACAATTATACAGAATAGAACCAGCAGTGAAATGTAAGATAATCTAAGTGTGTGCGTGTGTGTGTGTGTGTGTGTGTGTGTGTGTGTGTGTGTGTGTGTGTGTGTGTGTGTGTGTGTGTGTGTGTGTGTGTGTGTGTGTGTGGTGTGTGTGTGTGTGTGTGTGTGTGTGTGTGTGTGTGTGTGTGTGTGTGTGTGTGTGTGTGTGTGAATGTCCAGGGCACTGTGAAGCAGTTGTTGGTGTTTTCTGAAGCGGAAGGAAACCCGACACTGCTGAGTGTGTGTGGATCTTACCTGACCGTGGGAACAGATACGTGTCACGTCCGAGTCTTTGACCTCACGCGCAGGTAAACACACACTAATCACAAACGTGTGTAAATGTGTGTATAATGCATGTGTGTTTGTGTGCTCAGGGAGGCCAAAGCCATGGGTGTCATGAAGAACCTCTCTGAGCTCATTCCTGACCTGGGCGCTCTGAGATCGGTCAAATGCAACGCCAGCGGAAGTCAGTTGAGCATCCTTATTGCACAGGTACACAAAAGACAGTTTTGACAGTTTAATGCATGGTAATGTTCATAATGCAAAAGCCTCTTTCCTTTTCGACCAAGATTAAATATTTAAACTGAACTGCAGGAATGCAGCAGGAGGAAAATGGTCATGAAAAAGCCAATTATGACTTGCAAATCGTGATTTGGATCCCTTATATTTTACAAATATTTATTGAAAAGAAGAAAAATAACAACAAAATTATAAGGCATCACAAAATAAAATAACAGTACTGTATATATATATATCATATAAGCTTTATCAACATTGATCTGTTTATATATATATATAGCAGATATAACAGATATCTGTGTGTTTGTGCATCGTAGGTGAACGGGCGGCCGGATAACAAAGTGTATTTCTATGACATCGAGCTGGACACGCTCTCGTACTTCGACTTCTTCACAGGAAGGCCAGAGAGCAGTCTCGAACCGTCTGAGGACAGTCAAAGGTGCCTATGTTTGTGTGGTCTCACAGGAACACAGATCAAGATAAATGGACGTTCATTGAGGAAAACTGTATTTGAATTTAAGAACTCGATGTGAGGGGGAGTTGGCCGCCCGCTGCCCTGTGTCTCAGTTCTGGGACGAGAACGAGTCACGTCTGTTTGTGTGTGAAACAGTTCCCGTGAACTCTGACCTCCACAGCAGCAGCCAATCACAAATAGAAAAGGTAAAACACAATCTAATGAATATGAAATAATTTATTTCATAAATCATATTTAAGTAATTATAAATTAAGTATGGTTTAAAAGCTTAAAAATAATCCATCACCTGTATTTTTCGTTTTTTTGGTCTAGTGCCTAAATAAAATCTCATAGGAACCTCATTTTTTTGTGATTCAACCTCAAATCTGGAGCAGTTGATTCAAACTTGATTCAGCTTGTAGCTTAATTGATTTTTAGTCGAACTTGATTTTTGTTTTGTTAGTATTAGTTATTACCTATTTTGCCAAATATTTTGTATAAAATAACAAAAAGTTTAGTGCAGTGTAAACTTAAGCTTCTATTTTTTTGCTTTTAACAAATTTCAGTCCCAAGAGTGTATGTGAGAAATGGAAAAGTGGCTAAATAATTGACTAAAGGATTTGCGAGACGAATTTTACTCAAATACTGAAAAACCCTTCTGCATCATGTTTTTTTTTCGTTGTTGTTTTGTCTCTTTAACATATTTTTTAAATCAGTTTATACCTGTTTCAGATCAGACACAAATGCAAAAAAAATAACATTTTGATTAAATTGCCTCTCTCTTAAAAAAATTAAATATCTGAGAAAATTGATTGGTTTATCTTTATAGTCTTGCCTCAGTGTGGTTTCCATCCTAAAAAACGATGCATTTTATTTGTGTAATTTGTATGTGTATCTTCCAGAATACATGAATTGAGTTAAAGTGTATAAACAGGTTTGGTCTTTCCTGGCAGGAGGATGTGTTGGTGGTGACGTTCTTTGTGACACAGGAACACGGTCTCCTCTTGCAGGACTCACAGCCTAAACCTGCTTCGCTGCTCTCTCTACTGGCTGTAGATACACCGTATTACTATTATATTTGCAAGGTACAGACACACAAGATACAGACACTCTCCATTCCCCTTTCTCCATGCGTTTCTGTCATTCTGTCTGCATCTTTATTTCTCACCCTTTTACTTAATTGTTTCTCATTCTGATTGTTCTGCCAATGCTAAGCTCTTATTTCGGAGGGGAGGCCTCGTTCTCCCTGATGTGAGTACCTCACAATTACCCAGCGGTCATTTGGCTCATCACTCTTCCTCTTTTCATTCATATTTTTGAATTTGTTTCAGTAATCTACAAAGAGTGTGTGTGTTTTGATAAAGGTGTATCTTTATAAAATGTTTCTCTCTGTCCTCTCAGCTGGGTGAGGCTGGAGATCAGGTGGTCTCGACTCCCTCCGCCGCGCCACAGGTGTCTTCATCCCCTCAGATGGTGGTACGGCGAGCCCTCCGAGACTTTGTGGGGTTAGAGAGCTGCGAGAAACAGACCCGAGACGCCATGCTGAACTTCAGCTTCTACCTCACTATAGGAGACATGGACGAAGCATTTAAAGCCATCAAACTCATCAAGAGGTACACAGTTCAACATCTTACCAGAGCGATGAGGTTCATCATGAGTGAATGTGTAAGTCAGATTGGTAGAACATTTGAAAGTGTTTTTACGGCCACTTTTTGTGTTCCGCTGCCCTGCTTTTTCATAGTTTATCTATCTGAACATGCACTAGACCAGGGTTCATCAAACTTGATCCTGGAGGGCCGGTGTCCTGCAGAGTTTAGCTTCAAGTATACCTAGTAAATCCTTGATTAGCTGCTTCAGGTGTGTTTAATTAGGGTTAGAGCTAAACTCTGCAGGGACACAGGCCCTCCAGGACCGAACTTGGTGACCCCTGCACTAGACGGCCGTCTTTGACCATTCCGCTGTGTCTTGCTGCTTTTTCAGCATCTTTTACATGATTACTGCATGTGTTAGGCTCTGTGTCAGGTTAAAAGTCGTTTTTACAAGAGAATATGTTCTGTGGGAATGGCCCAATCAGATGTCGACACTTATTTTCTGTGCTTGCGTATCAAAGACTAGATAAGTGTGTGGTTTGTGTGTGTGTGTAAAAATATGCCTCCATAGACAGCGTTTTTGAGCATGAATCTAATGGACAAAAAACTATTGTAGTGATCGATACAGATATATATAGAGCAGGATGATCGATTTCTGATTACTCAAACATTGTGTTATTGTTAACTAAAACTATTAAAATAGTTCATTGAAACGAAGTTTAAATAAAATATAAAAAACCTGAAATTAAAAAACGTAAAAATTCGACATTCTGCCTCGGCCGCTTATTGAACTAAAATATTTTGAAGGTAAAATATTAAAATGTTCCTGTGGCTCAGTGGTAGAGGGTCGTGGGTTCAATTCCCAGGGAACACATATACTGATAACAAATGTATAACCTGAATAAGAATTAGTAAAAACAATTATCAAGAAAAAATCACAAAAGCACAACAAAATTACTAAAACTTAAATGAAAATATAAAAATAAAAGCTAATTCAAATGAAAACCTAAAATAAATCATACTTAAATAAAGCTTATTAAAATTCACAAACATATTTGAAAATGTCCGCATGGAAAGCTAATTAGCTGTTGCTGATCCAGTGCTATTTTAGTATTATTTGTATAATTTTATAGTATTTATTAATTTAGTAAATTGATCATGTATTTCTATATTTTCAGGGGGGGGGGGGTGTTTTATTTTAAGTATTTTCTTAGTTTTAGTAATATTAGTACTTCATCTTAAACTTATTTTATTTCAGTTAGTTGCCATGCAACATTTCTAACTGTCTAAGTTTTCTGTGTTGTTTATTTTAAATCTAATATTTATATTTTATTTATATATTATTTATTTATTTTTTTTATAATTTTTGTTTTAGTTAAAAATAATAGCATTTGTACAGGTCATCTCAAAATGATTAACTGGTCAATTAATGCCTTGGTGAATTTATTGGTTAATCATAACTAATAGTGCTTCCTAGTTAGGCAGCTTACCAGGATTTGAAACACAGGTATTGCCTTGTGTTGGACTGAGTCCGTGAGTGAGTGAAACTCTGCGTTCTGGGTGTATGTGGAGGACGTGCGAGATGGCATGATTACCATTTACCATCCATTCCAGCGAAAAGGGAGATGCTATGATTTCCCGCTGGTAAAGGAGGTAATGGCTGTTGATCCGGATGTTTATATTGTATGAGTGCTTTAATTGATTCCAGAAAATCAATCATTCCCTGTTCCAGAGAGGATACAGTGATCTAAACAGTCGCGCACACACACTGCCGTCTCCCGGTTCGAATGAAAGGATGTGTGTGCGTTTCATGTTTATAATGGGGATTGTAATTGTACTTCGCGTGCTTGTAAGGTTACTAATGTTTATATGTAGGTGTGTGTAGCGGCTTCCCAAAAGTGTATGAGAGCGCTACCGTAAAAGACAGATTTCCATGACTGTACGGGGTGTGCGTACTGTACATTCCTGCTGTATTGTTTTAGTTCATTTTAGCAACAGATGAAATGGCGAGAAGAGGAAAAGAGCTTTAACAATCACATTCTCAAGAACTGTGACGGATCCCTGTTGGGTTGGTCTGTGGCACGGACTGTCGGATATGATTATATGACCTTTAACCTTTCACCCTTTTAAAGATTAGTTCACCCAAAAGATTTCCTTTCATTCCAAATCTGTTTAAATATATTTTAAAATGTAATTTCCTGTGATGTGCAGCTGTATTTTCAGCATCAGTCTTCAGTGTCACATGATCTTCAGAAATCATAATAATATACTGCTCAAGAAACATTTCTGATTACTATCATGTTGAAAACAGTTCTTTATACTTTTGTGGAATACGTTTTTATGATTCTTTGACCCTTTTTGGGTGAGCGATCCCTTATTCGTGCCAATAGTCTCTGTGGATGTATTGAAATGAATTCGTCTCATGTTATCGTCGTTCAAGTGTCAGTCTGGAATCAGGGGTCACAGAGGAGTATAATGTGTGTCTCCATTCATTTCCTCTCATTCTCTTCTGTGCTCTCTCTCACACACAGACAAAGTCAACCCAGAAAATCCCCTTTCAGTGATGAATGACTCTGTTTATTTCTGTAACAATATTATACCAGTCCCACTCGGGGTGAAATCTTAATAATATACTTAATATAGCTCTATATTATACTCATATATGGGTACCACAGGCACAGGTTAGCAAATATTAAAGTCTATTGTTTACTGAACTGATATAGTTCCAGTCTATCACTTTCAGATCATTTCCTTCGTATTGGTGGCTATACAGATTTCCTCATCGGCATCTTGTAGATTATGTAATATCAGATGTCAATTCTCAGATGAATGCACATACAGAAGTTATTAAAATCATTTTGGTACCAAATGACCAGACCTGCATAGAATCTGCACCTCCAGATTTCCATCTCGTTCCCTTCACATATTCATAAATTGAATATTTTGGAATAATTTGATAATACTCTCACTCTCACATTTGACCATATTTGGGTGTCATATATATATATATATAAATAATTTCCCTGCAGTTCTCATTACCGAAATAAAATCTCCATGATTTCCATCTCATTCCCTCTCATATTAGTAGATTAAATATTTTGGAGTAATTTGACAAATTAAAAAAGAAATTACATTTTGCTTAAACAAAATGAAGCAATTAAGCATGGTTTCAATTTAGCATATATTTTCCCAGAATTCTCATTACATTATTTCACGGTTTTATATTGTATATATTTGTTGTTATGCTTTAATTTATTGTTAATTTAATTTAAAAAAAATTAAAAAAAGCTTAAAAGTAAAGCATCTGGACACATTATATTGAGAATCTGGGGGCAAATGTGCTCATTTGTAATAAATTGAATGTCATAATGCAAAATATTGCAATTTTTCTAAAAATAGATTTGGTTTCTTTATGCAAAAAAAAACACTGGACATGTAAAATGTCCCAATTTAAATCTGTCCAGAATTGTGTTCCCCCTTCAATTAGCAGAGAACGTGTATAAAAGTGCAGATTCCACGCCGGCCTGTAAAGGACTGTATTCATTTGACCCGGGAGCAATATTCAATGCCTGGACTCCTTTTGAAATCTGAAACTCCATGTTTCATAGAACTATAACAGATATGTGTGCATACGAATGTGCTTCTACTTTCTCATAAGTGCACTTATGAACATAAACGTGTCAAGATCCAGCTTGATCTTTATCTGTCTGTTGTATTCTTCGCAATCCACAGTGCTGCATCTGTGTATAAATGAGTTTCAGAAGTCTTGCATTCAGTCCGAATCCACTTTTTGCAGTCACGTGATCACTGCGTGAAGTCCAGGAGATCTGATAGAAATCCTTTGTGTCAGCATGGCGACTCTACATAGTCATTGTCTAGGCGCGGCCTGAAGGCTGTGGTCAGAGATCGGCTGATGACGATGACCGACGGAGACATGCAGTCATCACGGCGGTGCAGAATATTCCAGATTAGCATGGCGGCCGCTAGCGTGGCAAACAAGCAAGCAGCAATGTTAACGTAGCAGGCGTAGGACAGGTGAGTGTAGGGGCCGATCCTGTAGAACGTCACCAGACCGATCACCAGCACGAAACCTGCAGAGAGAGAGAGACGGGACTTAGTTTCAGAAGATGGTTTAAAACCAGCCAAAGCGTCAAACGTTAATTCCTGTGCTGTGCTGAAAACGCTTGGTGTGTTGGTTATTAATCTCTCTTTATGCTATATTATCACCATATCTTGCATTCAATCTATTTCAAATGTTTTTTTGTAGGGCTGTTATTTTTGACCGAGAGTTAAACAAGTGTAAAAAGCGGTAAAAATAGAAATTAAATTAAATTAAAAATATTTATTGATTGCTGATTCTTCAGTTAGGGGACATTTCTGTCCACTAGGATGGTTTATAGAACATATTTTAAGGAATACATTTTTTTATAAAAGCAGACTCTTTTTTTTTTTTTAAGAAATCATTAATTTAGGGGATACATGCATTTAGAAAATAGAGTAATTTCATGCTTTCTTTAATCATAATATTGTATACATTTCCCTTTTTAATGTTTGATGCTTTTAAAAACTTTTAAAATACAGCATTAATTGTATTATTAATATTTTTTAATTCAGTAAAATATCTGTTCTATCTTTTTCAAGTTCTTAAGGGTGTTAATTTGCCTGAATTTCTCTATTTTGGGTTTGTCTTTTAAAATGAGGAAAACTTTCACTTTGCCAGCATAAACTCAAAACTGAAATGTATTTTCTAAATTACTGGTTTAACAGTTACTCCATGCCTTTTTATAATATTATATACAAAATATCATGACCAAGTATTTTAAAGCATAATCGAGGTTTTCTCAGGAAAGCTTGGCTGTGATGAAAATGAGATCAGACCATTTTTTCTTCATTTTTTGTACACTTCATTAGCTGCACATTTAGCTTTTAACCCCTCCTGAAGCTCTTTCCTGATTCATTAAACAAAGATTCTCTAGAAAACACCATTTGTATTTGTTTTTTACAGACCGAATGATTTAGTTTTGTTTTTGAAAGCATGTCACATAGCTGACCACAGAGCCTGAACCCGAATCATTCCTTTAATTCATCACGACCATAATAATAGCTCAACCTTCTTCCCCTTTGACTGATTCCAGTTGGTTTTGGCTGGCTTTGACTCATAGGAGTAGTACGTCTCCCGCTTCCTCTCAAGACTCCAAGCACATGTGTTATTAATAACTGCACAGCAGATTCCCAGAAATACAGAACGTAGAGGATGTGAGATGAAGTCAGGGCAGGAGAGCAGCGAAATGGAAAAAGTTGCAGGATTCAGATCGCGTTACACGTGTGTGTTTTATTGAGGCAGAAACAAGAGTTCGGTCGTTCTGTTTTTATTCTGAATGCAGCTTTTTTTGGCCCAGTGTCATCCCTTTTCCTTCCTATTCTCCTCTATCCTTCCATTCTTCCTTCCTTCCCTCCGTTTCATCAGACGATTCTTACTCACACACACTTGTACAATTGAACTGGAACATGATGTACATCAGGCTCGATTACATTTATTCAGGAACAGATGTTTTTCTCTGCTTCACATCTTGCTCTCTCTCTGACTTACTTTCTAACGAACTGTTCATTCTTGATCATTTTTGTCTTTGTTTTTCTTTTTAGTTTATAAATTTTTTTTTAATCTGAAATCACATCCATATGTCCAGCCTTGTCCAATATTAGAAATGCATTTCAGTCTTTCAAGTAGTCAGATAGCTTGTGATTTTAACATCACACAGTGCAGTCGTGTCTATACTCGTGGCGTTCAGTATGTATTTAATACTGTGTTTGATTTCAGTTTCAGTGTATGCTTGAATTTGTAAGTCCTCTTTTATTTTTGTTTAATTCATTACTACAATTTAAATCCTACAGGTCACACTGCATATCAATATTTAATAATTGCATTTTATTTATATTTATTTATTAATTTAATTCATTATTGAACTTCAGTGTATAATAATTGCATTTTATAAATATGATGTCTATTTTTTGATCTGTAAATGTTCATTAGCCTCACAGTAGGCTATTTACAGTTGCCAAATAATGTGTTTGTGGTACGGTTCATTACGGTCTGTGTGTTTATTGCCCTTTTACAACAGCTTTTCAAGTATCTTAATCTGATTTTTGATCCAAAACTATTCATTATAATATTAAAAGGGTACTAGTTCACCCAGAAATGCCATTTGACTTCCATAGTATAGAAAAAATACTATGTACGTCAATGGCTTCCAGCAACTGTTAGGTTACCAGCATTCTTTAAAATAGCTCCTTTTGTGTTTAACAGAAGAATGAAACGCGTACAGGTTTGGAACAACATGAGGGTGATAAAATGATGACTGAATTTTCATTTTTGGGTGAACTATCCCTTTAAGCTTTCACTCTCATTAACACAAAGTACTTTAGAATAAAACTGAAATGAAATGGCCCACAAACTAGCCTTGAGCCATCATCGTTGTGTCCTTGATTGAGGTGATTAAGGTGTCTGAGGGAAAGTCCCTGTTCAATGGCACCGTTGTGTGAATGTCTAGTCAGTGCACTTAAACTATGAGAATATAGTAGGGAAGTCTGATGTACATATGGATGTTTACAAGGAGTTGATGGTTTGCCTGCATCTGATTGGAAGCAGTTTGTGTTTGTTTATAATTTATATTGCAGTATGAAGACATAATTGTTTGCATTTTGTCAGACATAGTCTGTCCCTAGAGATTGTGTAAACAGATGCAGTATTGCGGGGACAGTTAATCAGGACACTTGTTTCCTCACACACACACACACACACACACACACACACACACACACACACACACACTCTCACACACACACTCACACACTCTCACACACACACACACACACACACACACACTCTCACACACACACACACACTCACACACACACACACACACACACACACACACTGTGGGAGATTCTAGACCCGTACTGATGAAACATGCTCCTCCGTGACGTCACGTACATCCACATCTCTTTCTTCCCTATTGCTCTGCGCTTCTTAAAATATCATCGATTCCCGTTGAAGTCTGTGTCTAATAACTCTGACACTCGTTGGCCCCCTCCGTACTGTCACACTCCCCCTCCCCGTCTTTCCTCTGCGGCTCTGGGTTTGCATAACAGGTAGTTACAGACACTTCCTCGTCCTGAGCAGGGATATCCTGGCGCCTGACTGTCGCTCTGTGGAGCTGCGCGGCTGCCGCTGGTGCTCTGGACCCGCGTTAGCTAAATATAACTATTGTCACACTTAAAACGACACACACATATTGTGCACTATTAGCTAGCTGGACTGATATACTTCAGAAGTAACAGACCACCATCGTAGCACAAACACAGCCATGGACGGCTTTGCTGAAACTGAAAATATTTTTTCTAAAACAAGACTATCTAGAGCTCATTATCTTACACAGGAAATGATCTGAGTGTCTATAAAAAATGACCTGAGGTTAAGAAAACAACCGCTGTGATCAAAGTGAATAAAGAAAACATGAGTGCTTCCATAACGCTGGGGTGTTCTGGGTGGTTGCTAGGGTGTTCTCAGTGGTTGTTATAGCATCGTTTGATGGTTGCTAGGGTGTTCTTGGTGGTTGTTAGTAGAAGTGGGCGATATGACCAAAATCTTATATCACAATGTGAGTAATTTTATATCACGATAATGATATATATCACAATATAGTTAGTTTGCTTTTAATAAAGTTTTTATGATATCAAAGTTTTTGATACCATAGAGTTTTCATAATTCTTGTCACCACCAGTGCCGCTTTAAATCTTTACGGGGCCCTGGGCTAACGCAGCTTTGGGGGGTCTTAAAGCTTTCCTTAAGCGGCTACGTTCGCAATTCAAACACTGTTTTGGAAAAATAATAATTAATTTGTTATTTGTTTGGTCATACGGCCTTTGCCTGCAAATTCAGGACGATTCCGTGTTATACAAAACAGTTGGCAGCCCTATATAAAATGCAAAAGAGAATTGACTCGGGGGGCCCCTAGTGTTCGGGGCCCTGGGCTGCAGCCCATGTTGCCCATTAGGATAACGGCCCAGGTCACCGCTGTGAATATCACAGAAAAAAATGAATACAAGCCTGAAAAAAAGGAGAAAAACTCAAGATCACTGAAGATAAGTAACCAATTACAAGCAATGGGATAATAAATACAATAAATAAATATAGGCCAATAGATTTGTGGGCAGCTCGCCAACATACAGCGCCATTGTGATACGGGCATCCCGAGTTCAAATCCCGACTCAAGGACCTTTCCTAATCCCGCCCCTTTATCTTCCTCCCACTTCGCTTTTGTCAGCTCTGATCTGTCCTATCATAATAAAGGCAAAAGTCCACCAAAAAGACACTGCATAGCTTTCATGGTGTAAATTAAATGTCTCATTATTTTCTCTCACTGTTGTTTGATTAATATGAATGACATATAACAGGAATATTAAACTACTGTCACTTTAAGAACTGCCCGGATCCAATATACTGTTACACATGCGTTTTCTTTCTCAGCTGTTTACTTTCACTTAAGACCTAAATGGCTTTGTTTACGAGGATACTTGCATTTTCACACATATAAGTATGTGTATTTAACCGTTCAAGGCCAATAAAATACTTAGCGCTCTGAGCAGTAGATTCATGTGCGTGTCCTGCGCACACCGCTCAGACCGCACTCAGAAACAGTCTCACAGACTGCACGTGCACATAGCGCTGTTGTTTGCATTCAAAACACTTAAAATCATTTGTTTTTAAATCGCGGAAAAAATGCTTAAAAATGCGTGCAAACAATACATTTTCAAGACCACGTGCACTACAGTACATAAGCACGATAAAGACGATTTTCTACTGGTTAATCGTGCCTACCGCCGGTATATCGCCCAGCCCTAGTTGTTAGAATGTTCTAGGTGGTTGGTAAGGTGTTTTAGATCATTGCTAGGGTGTTCTGGGCAGTTGCTAGGGCGTTGCTAGGATGTTCTGGATGTTTCTAAAATAACTACCACACCAACTGTCCATTCACTAATAGTCCATCAACGAGCATGTGTTTATGTGAGTATGCAAGTTAACATTTAAACATCTATGCAGATAGTATAGTTATGCAGTAAGCACGCACAATAAAACGAGATAACATCACAGCCAGCTCACTTTCATGGGACGTCAACAGTGAGGTTTGAAGAAATACGTCCCAAATGGGAGCGTATTTAATTTGTGAGCGGGCCGCTGGCCAGGACTCGGTTGTTTCCTGTTGAATTGTGTGTAGCTTCAGGCCGCTGTGCTTTGTTGATGTTTGTTCTGTTACAGATCCTCAAAGCTCCATCTTTCCTTTCCCAAAATGCAGAACAACAAACACGGGACAATAGAGACCGTATCTCTGAGGACAGACGGCTTGATATTGAAGAATGAATGTGATGTTTGAAGGTGGATGTGTGGTGCTTGTGTCAGTTCTTGACGCTCCTCAAAGAGGCTGTTAGTGTTTGTTAGCGACTGTAGAAGCGGGTTTGAACACTCACTGGCTAACTGGAACAGGGCAGCGATGGCTTCCTCCCACCACTGAGAATCCTGGGTAATGTGGCTTATCTCCAGTAACCCAAACAGGAAGATTAGCTGACCCACGGTCAGAGCCACCGTAGCCATCAGGTTACATGCCCGCATCATGTCAAACTGAACTGCAATCAGAAAAACAGAAATATGAATGCTCATTTGATTCACATATACATGTATGAGCAGAGTGTGTGTGTGTGTGTGTGTGTGTGTGTGTGTGTGTGTGTGTGTGTGTGTGTGTGTGTGTGTGTGTGTGTGTGTGTGTGTGTGTGTGTGTGTGTGTGTGTGTGTGTGTGTGTGTGTGTGTGTGTGTGTGTGTGTGTGTGTGTGTGTGTGTGTGTGTGTGTGTGTGTGTGTGTGTGTGTGTGTGTGTGTGTGTGTGTGTGTAGAAGATCTTAATCATTGTAAGGAAGATCCAGCTGCAGATGTCCATATGACACAACTGTGCCAATGTGGGTGTCACTTCCTGAAAGACACTTCACTGTGTCCATCCGTTTCCTATTTCTAAATCAGGATAGATGGACAGACGTGCCAGGCTGCATGATACAGGCCAGCAAATCTCTGCGTGCTTGTTTATCCAGTGATAGTTGCCATGGTTTAATACTAGCCAGACATCAAGCTGATGCCAAATTAAATAAAAAATGAGCTCTAGACAATCTAGAACTCGGATTTAAAGAAAAAAATATTGTATATAAGATTTAAGGCTGCCAATTCATATGAAAGCAGTTCATTGAAATGTGTAAACATTTTGACACTTTTTGGCAAACTGTCTTGTTGATTTTCTGAGTAATCACAGATTCTTGCTTGACAGATTTCTGCTGGTTTTAATTCATTTTTATAATTATATATTTTTAATGAAGCAAAATTGCCAGAAAGAGAAATACATTAAATAAATTGCAATAATAAAACTATTTCTAAATTAAAAATAGTAAGACAAAATAATACAATTTAATATTATATTATAAAAAATAATAAAATATTTGTTTATTATACATGGAATATATAAATATATATTAATCAGAGTTGTTTGACATTTCTAAGTATTTCAGTGTATTTGTACTGAACATTATGTAATTGTTAGTCATATTTTCATTGCATTTCTACATCACAATAACTTTCAATAAGACATTTTTAGATATTATGCTTACAAAATCATGCTTAGATTTGAAATTCTATATTGTTATGTTTAGCAACATTTCTGCTTGATTGCACATTACCTAATGATCTGTTAAAAATATATTTGAATAAGTGTTATCTTTCTCTGTTAAATAAAGGGTATCAGTGCATTAAAGTGTGCAGGAATGAGTTTACTGCAGAGGCATGTATTGGCCGGAGACTCACGTTTGACAGTGCTGCGTGACTCCTGATACCCCGCGAGCTCCGAGCCCCAGCTGAGTCTCTGGCAGGCTGTGGGCACGTGAGCGTGTGTGTCCTCGTGTGCACACTCTCTCCAGAGCCCCACGGTCCGCCGCCGTCCGTCCTCCAGCACCTGTAGCACCCAGCTGGAGCTGAACGTCGCCAAGTTGTTGAGCACCAGAGAAAGCAGGGCCACGGCCGCTGCCACCACCACCAGCCTGCGCACGGCCATACACCCGCCGGAGCGCCTGAATTCCTGAAACATCCACGGGGCACGCTACGCAGAAACACTGAGCGGCATGAACACTGTGAGAGGTTAGCTAGAGGACATCGCCACTCATTCTTGAGTCCTGACAGGAGTCTCTAACAGGAGTCGGGGGTCACTGCTGCTCGTAAGGCTGGACGCTGGTCCTCCCAGGCCATCACATAAACACAGACGCGTTCTTGAAATCGCTCCGTTCTTCTGCTGCTCTCTGCCCGTCCGTTCCTCCCCCTTTCTCCTCCAGATGTGCGCTGGCTGGTTTTTTTCTCCTCGTCTCCCTGCTGAGGAATGTCTGCGTGATGCGGTCTCTGTTCCTCGTTCTTTCCCACACTCTTTCTTCACTCTTTTATCTCAGATTTCTCGTCCTCACCAGTTTCCCATGTTCACGTGCGAGCATGTGTGTGTGCTTTATCCCTGAAAAGCTCAGAAGGACTGGGATGAGAGGGTGGTAGTGCTTGGGAACAAGTTCTCTCTCTCTTTCACGGTCGGTGACAAAGCTACAGGATGTGTTTCCTGGAAGGAAAGCAGACCGAACAGAATGCAACACCCGTCCTCTTTCTCTCTGAATTAGTGAGGTGTTATTAATGGAGCAGATCATAGATACCTTTGGTCTAGTTTCACTTACATATTAAAGTTCAGTTTCTCTCTTAAAAACAAAGGTGCTTGATTAGCATTGATGGTTCCCTGAAGAAGCTTTAACATCCATGGAATCTTTCCATTCTACACTGTGTTCCTGTGGCTCAGTGGTAGAGCATTGCGTTAGCAGCGCAAAGGTTGTGGGTTCGATTTTCCACTGTTCACTACACAAAAAATTACACTTAAAATTAATAAAGGCACCAAAAGGCCGTTTTCACAAAGATGCCATAGAAGAACCATTTTGGGTTCCCCAAAGAACCCTTCAGTGAACAGTTCTTAAAAGAACAATTGTTCTTAATGTGAAGAGCATTTGAATAATCTGAAGACCTTCTTTCCACTTTAAAGAACCATTTATGGAATTAATTGTTCTATGGAGATTAAAGGTTCTTCATGAAGCCATCAATTTTTTTTAAGCATGTTCTTTTTTTATGCCATGGAACTTTTCCATTGCACTGAAATGTTCTTTAAGGAACCAAAAATTGGTTCTTCTATGACATCACCTTTATTTTTAAGAATGCAATAGTGGGAAAAGGTTCTTTTAGACTACTAAAATGTTCTTCAAACTGAGAAACATGGTTCTTTTTTTTAGAATTGTTTTCTAAAAGGTTCTTTGAGGAACTCAAGTTTTTTCTATGGCATTATTGCAAAAAACACCTTTAGGAACCTTTATTTTTAAGAATTCAAGATTCTTAATGTTTCTAATGATTCTAATTCTTGATGTTTGCGATGTTTGTGCTCCAGACATAAATGATTCCTCACATCATGTATCTTGTTGAGGAGAGGTGTGCTTTGTGTCACTTACTGGACTATAAAACAAGTGACAAAATCCCACAGATACACACTGAAGGAGCCAAGAGACGAGAAGATCATAGAGATTCAATGTTTTTTTTACTTGCAACCACCCAGAACAATGTAAAAATGTACTTTAATGCCATGTTTTATCCAAAAAAGGGTGAAATCATAATGCTCTTTCTACTTTTCTGTTGTGTCTTGTCCAGTTCTGGGCCCCCAAAGATTCGGGGAATTTCCTGTTGCTTAGCTCTAATAAACAGCCCACATCTGTAACTACTAAAAGCCGAATGGAGTGAAAAAAAAATGAGAGAAGGGGGGATTTTGGATAAATAAAGACCAGATGGGAGCGGATGAAAAACGCAGGGAGGACACGAAGGGCTAAGCGAGTGGGAGAGAGGGATGTGGGCCAGAGAGTGTTGTTGGGTGTTGATGGGGTCATTCCATGCATAGCTGGGACGTTCGCTCATGAGGTGGAACGAAGGGAGAAACCGCAGACACACTCAAAGAGCAGCTGCTAAGTGCTGAAGTGTGAAGACTTTCCACAAATATCATCTTTAAAGCATCCTCTCACCCTTTAACAATCATCTTTAAACACCCTCTCACTGTTTCAGTGCACTTTTCCACACTTTAAAATGGTGCAGATCTGAAGTTTTGAGAAAAAAGACAAGAAAAATCTCATTGGAATATTGACCAAAATAAATCTGAAAAAAGAAATTTAAACCATGATTGTATCTTTGTAACCCTTTAAAAAAGGATAAAAGGTAAAAAAAAAAAAAAGTGTTTTTTCTAAAGGGTCCCCAAAGTTACAAAAAACATGTAAATATCAGGGATTTTTTTATAATGGAATTAAATATAATCTTCCCAATAAAGAATTCTGTATCACTTTACTATAAGATTACATTAGTTATCGTCAGTTGATGCAATAACTTACACTAACAATAATCAGTACATTTGCAACAGTATTGATTCATCTTTGTTCAATTTAGCTTATAAAAACAACTTTTCATTGTTTTCATTTTGATTTTAATAATGTATTAGTCAATTTCAAAATTAATATTAAGATTTAGAAGTACACTGTAAAAAAAAAAAAAAAAGTTGAGCAAACTTAAAAATTTAAGGAAACCAGCTTCAGCAGATTTGTGAGTTTTCTCAACATGTTGTTTTAAGTTTATACAAAAAAGTTGAGAAAACTCAAACATTTCCTAAAAAAATGAGTTGAACTAATGTAATTAACAACTCAAACATTATTGTAAAGTTTTACTAAGAATTGCATCTTTAATGTTATGCGCGGCATTCAAATATTTGACAGCTCATGTAGAGTAAATATTACTTGTGAGCCATAATAATATCTGACTCTTGAGATCATGGATCTTCTTGCTGAGTTTACACATCGACATTAGCGGATACATCTGCATCTCATTCAAACATCACAACATATTAGAAAAGCCACGGAAGTTAAGTCAAGCCAAAAGTGTGGTAACAGTCTCTAGTTCTTTAGAGACACGTCTATATACTGTTGATTTAAAACATATAGAAACTCCTGTTTTAAGACTGTTAGGATGAGCTTTCAGGTTTCATCTCTGGCTTTTGAAGTGAACTGAGTGTTGTGTATGTTGTGTGTGTGTGTATCTGCAGCGAGGCGGTGTGGGAGAACATGGCTCGGATGTGTGTGAAGAGTCGTCGTCTGGACGTGGCGCGCGTGTGTCTGGGGAACATGGGAAACGCACGGGCCGCTCGTGCTCTCAGGGACGCTGAAAAAGAGCCAGAGGTGGAAGCACAGGTGGCCGTTCTGGCTACACAGCTGGGCATGCTGGTAAGAAGACACAAAGATGACACGAACACAAAATTCACCTCTTATGTAATATATGTCTCACTCTGAGGTGTGTCTCATTATGGAAGCTGAATACATTGTGAATGATGTTTCATGTGGTGTTTAAAGCACACACGCACAAACACAGCGCTGTCTAAATAAACCTAGAGCACTTGGAGCCTCTCTGTCTCATTCAGTACAATAACAAGAACTAAACATTTGGATTTTAACGTTTGGGGTTATCGTAGCATCTCTCTCTCTTTTCGCAGGAGGATGCAGAGCGTTTGTATAAGTCAAGCGGGAGGTTTGATTTATTGAATAAGTTTTATCAGGCGGCAGGTCAGTGGCAGCAGGCGGTGGAGACGGCAGAAACGCACGACCGCATTCACCTCCGAACCACTTACTACAGCTACGCCAAACACCTGGAGGCCATGGGAGACAAGAACCTAGCGCTGGTGTAGTGAGTGTCCCGTTCACACACAATCACCAGATCCAACAATATCACTGCTTTTATTATAGTGTAAACACTATTGTTCAGAGGTTTGGGGGTAGTCAGATTTTTAAGGTTTTTGAAAGAAGTCTCTTGTGTTCTTCATTTATTTGCTCAAAAATACAGTAATATTGTGAAATAGTTTTACAAAGTAAAATGACTGTTTTCTGTTGTAATATAAATTAAAATGTAATTTATTTCTGTGATGCACAGCTGTATTTTCAGCATCATTCCTCCAGTCTTCAGTGTCACATGATAACAAACCGTTGTTCATTTAATTAAAATGTTTCATGCGGCTATTCACAGAATGTTCAGAGGAACAGTCCTTTAATAGAATGATATTAATAATTCTAATATGCTGATTTGCTGATCAAGACACATTTCTGATTATTCATCAATGTTGAAAATGGTCGTGCTGCTTTATATTTTTTGAAAACCCTTTTTTCAGGATTTGTTGGTGAATAGAAAGTTGAAATGAACTGTATTTATTTGAAAAAATACATTTTTGTAACATTAATGTCTTTACTGTCATATTTGATCATTTTAATACATCATTACTGAATTAAAGTATCAGTATTTAAGAAAATATTCTCCCTAAATTTTCACTACCATTCAAATATTTGGAATAATTAAGATTTTTGAATGATTTTTTAGAATGATTTCTGAAGATCATGTGACACTAAAGACCGGAATAAGCATAAAAATCCAGCTTTGCATCACAGAAATAAATTATATTTTAAAATATATTAAATTACAAAGCAGTTATTTTAAATTGTAATAATAGTTCACAATATTTTACTCTATTTTTAATTAAATAAACACATCCTTGGTGAGCTTAAGAAACGTCTTTCAAAAATATTTTTTAAAGTATTTAAAAAATTCATAATTATTGTAATCTCTTTTGTATCTATGATTGAAAAGTATCAATACAAATAAATAAATAATTAAAAAAAACTAAAATAATTTTAAACTCTAAAAAAAATGTAAGCCTTATTATCATTATAATAATTTTTTTACTTGCAGTTTTTTAATATTTTGTTTGTTCGTTTATATAAAGAACCCTTGTTCTTTTCTGTCCCGTTCTATAGTTTTGAGAAGTCCGACACGCATCGGTTTGAAGTGCCGAGAATGCTGATGGAGGACAATCTTTCACTGGAGATCTACATCAATAAAATGAAGGACAAGTGAGTTTGATTTATTGATTCGTGATTCCGGTCGCTGCAGTCTGACATGGCTTTGATATTGTCTGATGTCTGGTGTGTGATTGGCCAGGGATCTGTACAAGTGGTGGGGTCATTATCTAGAGAGCCAATCAGACATGGAGGCTGCGCTGCATTACTACGACCTCGCTCAGGACTACCTGTCTCAAGTGCGCGTGCACTGCTATCTAGGAAACATTCAAAAGGTATTTTGACTGAAGTTTCCTTTGTGTCCACAACAAAATGAACCAAACGCTTCACAATGATCTATATATTTGACAGGCGAGTGAGATAGCCAATGAGACGGGCAACCGAGCAGCATCTTATCATGTTGCACGGCAGTACGAGGGACAGGATGAAACCAGCCAATCGGTGCACTTCTACACACGCGCACAAGCCTATAACAACGCCATCCGACTGTGCAAAGAGAATAACTTGGACGAGCAGCTCATGAATCTGGCACTGCTTAGCAATCCAGAGGACATGATGGACACGGCAATGTATTATGAAGAGAAAGGAACGCACATGGACCGAGCTGTTATGCTTTATCATAAGGTACACCCAAACAAGTATATGCAGCATCACACTTTACCACTAGATGGTGCTGATCGCTTATAAAAGACATCTTCGTTCCACCTTTCCAGGCAGGTCATGTGTCTAAGGCTTTGGAGCTAGCTTTTGCCACAGAGCAGTTTGGAGCTCTGCAGCTGATCGCAGAGGACCTGAATGAAAACAGTGACCCTGCCCTACTAGCACGCTGCTCTGATTTCTTCATAAAACACGCTCAGTACCAGAAAGCTGTGGAATTGCTGGTGGCTGCCAAAAAGGTGAACACATCATGCAATGTCATACAACCAATCATGTTCGTGACATTCATGCATGCAAACCGAAGAAAAAGGCAGTTTACAACAAGAACAATACACAAGAACAGTATCATTCCTGTTGTCATTATCATTATAGTTGTGGTCTAATTCTGTTTTCATGGAGTTATAATGATTATTAAAATAGTAGAATTACATAGAAATCACAACAGTGTTTCGTAACTGTATGCATATGGATTTGTGTGTGTAGTTCCACGAGGCGCTCCAGTTGTGTTTGGACCAGAGTTTGTCCATCACAGAAGATCTGGCCGAAAGTCTGACGGTGCCAAAAGACTCGTCCCATCTGTCTGAGGCCGGGAGAAAGGAGCTGCTGGAGAAAATCGCAGACTGCTGCATGCGGCAGGGCAGCTACCACTTAGCCACTAAAAAATACACCCAAGCTGGAAACAAGATCAAGGTTTGACTTGAGCACAACCCAGCAGCTGATTGGCTGATCAATGACTGGAGAAATCAATGACAGCTTTCATTTTGCCCTTACAGAAAGATTTCACGTAATCTTATGACATGGCTCGTGTGAATACTTGATTCTGATTCACTGCATTTGCAGTCAGATATTTATGTTTAATTATGCCAAACAATAGAATTGATGGTTATCCCATCCATTTTCTACACTGAGCTAGTCTCATGTTACTTTCTTCTCACTTCTTTAAAATAATTTAAACTCAAATGAACCCTATAAAGCTTGCTGTGTAGTGATGTATGGATTTCTGAGGCCTTTAAATTATAAACATGATCAAAACTAGTTTTACACATTAATTTCAGGTGTATTTGTTCATCTCTCAATCGTCATTATATTGCATTGCATTAAATGATTTCAAACTACAGAGCGTTGATCATAAAACTAAGCATCTCACTAAGACATTAATGGGAGCTATTGAGTGAAAACTAATATTTGTATGTATTAATATGTATTTTAGTAGTCTGATATACTCTTATAAGGTCTCATTGATTTACATTACAAGCTAACATAATTTAATCTTACTTTCTGGCCATATAAACACAGCATCAGAGCGTTCTGAACAAAATGCATGTTTTCACCAGCAATTTTGTCTTTTTTTATATTTATTTATTGCCTATTTATATCTTCACTTACCCTGAAATAGGTTTTCACCAGGCTCGTCTAAACGCAAAGATATCAGGTTTTCTTCTCTGTTCTTGTTCTCATCTTTGACAGGCGATGCGAGCGCTGTTGAAATCGGGCGATACAGAGAAAATAGTGTTTTTCGCAGGTGTTTCCAGACAGAAGGAAATTTACGTGATGGCAGCCAACTACCTGCAGTCACTGGACTGGAGGAACGACCCGGAGATCATGAAGAACATCATCAGCTTCTACACAAAAGGACGTGCGCTCGATCTGCTCGCTGGCTTTTATGAGGCCTGTGCTGAGGTACTGAGAACGTGTGTCTGTGAAAACTGACCATGCAATAATAAAATGCTCTTCATATTAAGAATAAATGGTTCTTTTAAGAACTGTTCACTGAGAGATTCTTTGAGGAACCAAAAATGGTTCTTCTATGGCATTGCTGTGAAAATCCCTTTCTGGAACCTTTATTTTTATGAATGCACACAGGTGGAAATTGACGACTATCAGAATTATGAGAAGGCGTATGGCGCTCTGACGGAGGCGTGCAAGTGTCTGACTAAAGTAATGGATCGCAGTGGAGTCGAGGCTGACAGCAAACTCCTCACACTGACACACAGACTCGGCCTCGTCAAGAGATTCATTCAGGCAAGAAGGTACTGATGAAAAAAGAGTATTTGGTTTTATTTGATTTCATTTGTGACCCTGGACCACAAAACCTTTCAACACGCTTTCCAATGATGCATTATTTGTTATGATAGGACGATATTTGGCTGAGATACAATTGTTTATAAATCTAGAATCTGAGGGTGCAAAAAAGTCAAAATATTGAGAAAATCACCTTTAAAGTCATTCAAATGAAGTTCTTAGCAATGCATATTACTTATAAAAAAATTACGTTTTGATACATTTATGGTAGGAAATGTACTAAATAACTTCATGGAACATGATCTTTACTTAATGTCCTAATGATTTTTGGCATAAAGCAAAAATCAATCATTTTGACCCATACAGTGTATTGTTGGCTATTGCTACACATAGACATGTGCTACTTGTGACTGGTTTTGTGCTCCAGGGTCACGTTTGTACATGTATTTGTGTGTGTGAAGGATGCATGAGGAGGATCCAGTGGAAGCGGTGCGTGTGTGCGAGTCTCTGCTGGAAGAGAAGGATCTGGACCCGGCGGTGCGTGTTGGAGATGCGTACGGGTTCCTGGTGGAGCACTACTGCCATCATGGCAACTTTCAGCTGGTATGTTGTGTTTTAGGGGGCTTTCACACTGGACACATTGCTCCGGTCCGAATCAAAGTGCAGTTATTCCTGGAGTTCCCACAACATTGGTTTCAGGCTCACTTGATTCTATTAAACCCAATGCATTTGCGATCATCTTCCGTCATTACAGACATGCAAAGCGAGCTTGATAGACAACACAACGTGGGGAGATTATGTGCAGCATAGTGGACTATGTGCATTGCAGGAAGACTTGCAAACGGACTCTTTTGAGGAGAAAACAGACTCGGATTGCACTCGCTCTACACCATTATGCTGCATGCTCACTTTCACTCGTATCTAAGATAAATCTTCAGCACTTTCTTCCCCTATGTGTGTTTTTATTGAACTAATGATCTCATCAGTACACAGATATGGCTTATTCTAGAACAGGTACTTTACCAATGCTTTCATCAAGAATATGAATCATATTAGTTGGTTTAGATGTTTCCTTTAGTCATTTTAATGCTTAATTATGGCTGTTAAAAAGCTTCTTTTTTTCACTGCTCATTTTATCGCTCCAGTGGTACAATAATCACGTATGTTTTCTTGTAATATCTGGAACCTCATCATACATAAATCATGTAACTGTTAATGTTTTACTTATATATACTGTTTAATTTGATTGACTTTTGGCTATTAACATACACAACCAAATGACTTAACTAGAGACTTTCCAGCAATTGCATCCAAACTTTAGACGAGCTCCTACGGGTCATTTAGGGTTTGGTACCGCTGTGCACTCCCGGGTCCGAATGACAGCTTTTACATGACCAGTTTCTCATGTGAACTGTTCCAGCAAACCTTAGTATGTAAGAGAAACCACAGCCATGCAATACTCTTACTTGCCCTCGTGTCATTCAAATCCCTCTCAATGCTGTTGTTTTCTTCCTCTATGGAACACAAAAGAGGTTTGATGACTCTTTATGCAGGTCTGAAAGCCTGAATTTCAGTCTGTTCCTAACACAAATGTATTGTATGGACCCAAAAGTATTCGGATACGGTTAGAAGAGTTACAGGAATACACATTTGGTCACTAGAAACTATCTTGTTTGGAATGACATGAGGGTCAAACATCTCTTTAACATCTGTTTTCAGTTCTATTTGGATTACATGTTGTTTTTGTATGTGTATTAGGCTTGGAGTAAAGTAGAGGAAGTTGAGATCAACGCGTCCCAACATAAACTTGAGCTTGTACGTGAGTCAAACCAGTCTGGAGGCGCTACAGAACGCTGCTGGAGTCCGTCTGGTCTACAGAGAGACGAACACCCATGCTGCCGAGGATGATGAAGAGGTGGAGGAAGATGACAACATCAATCATTGAGAGAACCACTTTTTCAATGCATACCAAAATAGCCTACAGAAGCCTGCCGAGTCTTGGTTTGCTCACTCCATGTTTTTATAAGCGTGCCATATTTCTATGGGTCTGTCAGTCTAGTAAAATGGGACGTCTTCGGTAGGTGTGTGATTTTGTTAAAGCCACTTTGCAGGTTACCTTAAGTAGAGTAGCTTGTGTGTGAATGCCCAGAATGCACTTGTGTAGGGGATGTGTGGTCAAGAACGCCGTGGGACCATTATATGTAAGTCATTTTGTACAATTTACTAATTATTTAAGGACCAGACTTGTTCTGCTATCTTTGTATCATATATCTTGTATACATTTGAATAAAATTTCTACGTTTACTTAATCATATTGAGTGAATCACATGACCTCTCTCAAAGTTAAATGTTCACGTGGTTTGTGTATTTTCTGGAAGATATAATGTGTTTTATATTAATTATTCATAATGTGTTTTATTTGTCCCTGATCTTGGCTGATTAGCCCATTTTCCCGCCAGGTAGAATAAAACTCAGCGAATGGGTTCTTTCCAACAGTTTGTCTCTAAAGGGGGTTATTTTAAGTATTTTAAGTTTTATTGATATTGGGTTTAATTGTAATTTCAGTTCAGTTTGTTGCAGCTATGTTTCATCACATTATACTCATTTACAACATTGCATTGCCAGACTGGCATCTATTTTCACTTTCATTAGTTTTCCAGTTTAATAAATGTATTAATTTGAACTAGTATTTAACCATAAAAGTGGACAAAGGTGTTTACCGCTTCTGGGGTTCAGTTGATCACATTTAATGAATCTGTTCAGTTAACTGATTCAGCGAGTCAAAACGCAAAAGTAATGCCATAATTCATTCGTCTTTGTGTGTTATTAACAAGGTAAATATGCCGAATCAAGATTTTTCAATTTGTTGTCACAGTTTATCCCGTACCAGACAAATAAATCACGATTCGGTTGAACAATAAACCTGCCGTCCAACTAAACAACAATGCTCAGGAGTTACAAGCCGATTCTATTGTGAAGGACAATGGACAATCTTTCCCAAGAGCCCTTGATATCTACCAGACAGAAAAACTGTTTCCACAACAAAACAGATCTGATAGGCAATGTACGTACAGTTTCTGATTATGCTTCTCAGGCTATATGTCTAATATTGTGCTGAGACTTGATGCTGTTAGTGATTCATGTCGAGCAGATGCAGCACAAATCATATCTCTGTATATGTTTTTATTCAGTGTTTCTAATATTGCATATAAGCATGTTTCTGAGCGCTCATGGAGACAGTGTTTATAGAAACCAGACACAACACCTCTGACAGCTGCAGAACATGGACTCGACGAATAAACCGAGCTCAATTCACCAGCTTCAGGAGCAAAATCACTCTCTGACTCAAGACAATGTAAGATATGTTCTTATCATCTGAAAGGAATTAACTCTATAATCAGTTTAATTAAAACAAATATTGATTATAGTAGTATAGTATAGGCCATTAGTTAAGCCAAACAATTATAATGTCAGTTTATAAAGTTTATCTAAATTCATATTTGGACTTTTATCTTTTATAAATAATTGGGTTGTAAAACCCAGAGTTTTTAATCAGGCTGAGTGAGAAATATACACATTACCATTCAAAAGTTTGGGGTATGATGATTGATTGATTCAAGAAATATTACATTTATTCAGCATGGACACATTAAAGACAAAATATTTATATTTCAAATACATGCTGTTCTTTTGAACAATAAATCCTGAAAAATAAAAACTATCATAGTTTAATTTCACAAAAATGAAGCTGCAAACTGTTTTAAACATTAATAATAATCCGAAATATTTTTTTGAGCAGTAAGTCAGTATATTAGAATGATTTCTGAAGATCACGTGACACTGAAGATCAAATTCAGCTTTGATCACAGAATAAATTACACCGATTTAATTTAATTTGAAAGAATATTTCACAATAGAATTGCTGTTTTTAATGTATTTTGAATCAAATAAATGCAGTATGGTGAGCTGAAGAGACTTTTACCAACCACAAACGTTTGAACAGTAGTGCATAAAACCTTTTAATTTTATGCATTGTCATAATTTTCTCAGTAATAATTAATTAAGTGTTACTATAAATAAATCTTAAACTTCTGTAGGTATACGGGGGGGTACTGAACGTTGTGATTTATTGACAGGTGCAGCTGCGAGAACGAAATGAAGTGCTGTTTCAGAAGCTAGACTCAGCCCAGAACAAACTGGGCCAGCAGACTGCGTCCAGAAGCGACCTGTCAGTCAAACTGGGCCAGTGTGAGGAGGACAAACTGAAGGTGGGATCTGAAATGCACCTGGAGATATGGGATCTGTCTGATGCATCAGTTCATATTTCATGTGTATGTGTTTCAGATCTCAAAAGACCTTGTTGATGTTCAGATTGAGGCCAATAAAACGAGAGAGCAGTATGAAGCGGAGCTCTTTAAACTGAAGGACATGGTGAGCGCGTGCGATACACACCGAGGATCAATGCTAACACGTTTATTGAATGCTTTCATCCCCAGGTTCTATCTCAGGAGGGCACCGCCTCGTCTCTTCAGACAGAGTGTGACCGGCTCAGACGGGACGTGTCGGCAGCATCCACACGTTTAGAAGTCATTGAGCGAAATGAGCGTGACCTGACCGAAGAGTACGCCGTGCTAAAGAGCAACTTCCTGTCGCTGAGCGGCGCTTACGGAAGAGAACGCGCACACTCCGAGGAGCTCAGCGCCGAGCTGCTCGCCCTCGCGCACACACACGACACGCTCCTGCAGGAGAGAGAGCGCGCACACAGACACGCGCTGGAGGTGGAGAGGGTCCGAGCGCTGCTCAGCGGGACGTCCCACAACAGAGTCAGGGTGAGACGCGCGCACACACACACACACACACACACACACACACACACACACACACACACACACACACACTCCTGCAGGAGAGAGAGCGCGCACACAGACACGCGCTGGAGGTGGAGAGGGTCCGAGCGCTGCTCAGCAGGACGTCCCACAACAGAGTCAGGGTGAGACGCGCACACACACACACACACACACACACACGCTCCTGCAGGAGAGAGCGCGCACACAGACACGCGCTGGAGGTGGAGAGGGTCCGAGCGCTGCTCAGCAGGACGTCCCACAACAGAGTCAGGGTGAGACGCGCCACACACCACACACACACGCTGCAGGAGAGAGAGCGCGCACACAGACACGCGCTGGAGGTGGAGAGGGTCCGAGCGCTGCTCAGCAGGACGTCCCACAACAGAGTCAGGGTGAGACACACACAACACACACACACACGCTGCGAGAGAGAGGCGCACACAGACGCGCTGGAGGTGGAGAGGGTCGAGCGCTGCTCAGCAGGACGTCCCACAACAGAGTCAGGGTGAGGCGCATACACACACACACACACACACGCTCCTGCAGGAGAGAGAGCGCGCACACAGACACGCGCTGGAGGTGGAGAGGGTCCGAGCGCTGCTCAGCAGGACGTCCCACAACAGAGTCAGGGTGAGACGCGCACACACACACACGCTCATCCTCATCAGAGACTTCCTCGAGCAATGTGCGTCGCTCTAGAAGAGACTGAATTCAACTGAACTCCGAATGAATGAACAATCACACAGCCTTGCATCTGGAAAAAAAATCTCTAATATCACCTTCTTAATTTGATGATGCTGAGTTTCTATCACGTAAAGTTTGAGATTGAAGATTTTTCAAATACTCAATATGATTCAGCTTGAATGCAATTATCAAAATAACAAAAGCAGTCAAATTAAATATTCAAAATGTGTCATTTGACTTCGAATCTGCAAAGGAGCAGTAAAGGTGGAAATCAGGAAGTAATGTCTTCAGAATCATTCATACGTGTGAAAATGGGCTGAGAAATGAACAAATAGTTGTAATCTGATGTCTTTGTTGGAGATTTTCTGCTGATTGAGATAACACAAGACTTCTTAATCTTACAAATGATTATTCGAAAGCAAAAATGCTACGAAATGAACATATTTTGTGAGAAAGTGTGACTTGAAATCAGCACCCCAAAATCAGTATGAAACCAGTACTGGATTTCAGGAAGCAAATATGATGCCGGGTGGTGTGATATTAGTAATGATTGCCTTTATAAACCCTCTCATAAATGAAAAGGGAACAGCGTTATTTCTTAATGAACGTATTGAAGTGAATGCATACTCTGTTTTTGATGTTTGTTTTAACAGCCAGAGGAGTTTGAACAGAGCAAGAGCCAGCTGGAAAGAGACGTAAGAATATCAGCAGTATATTATTACATAGTTTTTCAAGCCAAGTCAATTTATTAATCGTTCATTTATATATTGCTTTTCACAATACACATAGTTTCAAAGCAGATTTACATGAATTTGAATGTTTATAATATCTTAAAATCTTCATGCCTAGCAGATTAAAACTGGGCAATAATATATTTGCATTTTGTGACAATATGAACAATCAGACAGTTGAGATATGCTATAGTGAGTACTTTATGTGAGTATACTGTATGAATGCCAATAAAGTAAGGTGTACTTAGATATCTGACTTTATATATAGATCTGGGCGATAATATTTTTACATTTTGTGACAATATAAACAGTCAAGCTGATGAAATTTGCTATATAGGATATATTGCTTTATGTGACTGTATTTATGTGGATAAAGCTGGATGCCCTTATTTTTCCTACTTTTAATAAATAGCCAGGCAATAATATAGTTTATCTATAAATAATCAAGCAGAGAATTGCTATATATCTATCAAGTATAACATTTCTTGTTGTTGTAATGTGCTCATCCATCATTTTTCTGGTGTTTTTTAATGCAGGGAGTGCAGAATAACCTGAGAGATGAGTTCGAGAAACTGAGGACAAGCTACGAGGAGAACCAACGACGGCTAGAGGAGAAAGTGTGAGACACACCATGACGTCTGCTCTGATTTGGACCCATCTCGGGTTACCAAACACTAGTGGGCGGCACTAGATACTCGTGAAAGGGGGCCCAACATGTTGTGTGATCACTGAAACCACATTTGTGCATGAGTACCCGACCACATTAACAAAAGAGCAACTCAGTCATACACTGCGCTAGGGGTTTGAAATGTTGCCAGATTGGATGTAACAGATTTCGAGGAACATCTTCAGTACGTCTGATATCAACATGTGAAGCACACGCTCCTGAAGTTCAGTAAACAACAGGTGCTCTACTAAAATAACAAGGAGAATTGGAAACATCTGTTGTATATTTGAGAACAGCTGCTTGCCGCCTTTTTAGTGTTTCATAAACATGTTGATATAAGAAGTGATGTTTTTACTAAAGGTGTTACCACTAAGACTAAACTATAAACGTTTTTATTTTGTTATTAATTTTATTTATCAGTTAATTAAATAAATATTCGATTAAAATTTTAATGAACAATTTAGAAAAACGTTAAAAGTTAACACTATAAATCTGCCATTAAAATAATTAAACTAAATGAATTAAAAAAACAAATAAAAAAAAGCACATAACATAATTAATAACACTAAAATTGAAATAAAGTCTGAATTAAAATAAATAAAACGTATTAAAAACTATGAGTAAATACTATAACAGCATATCAATTATACTAAAATAACAGTCATAAATAAAGTCATAGACCCTTCCCTCAAAATCTGATCACATGTATGTATGTTAATAGCATCTATCTCCCCCGAGCACCTGTGATCGGATCGCCCGAGACGGGTGTTGTGTAAACCGGGTCAGTGAGAACAGGGTTCAATGGTGTCTGCTCAAAGTTTGTCCCACTGAAGCCAAACCCTGTGCACCTGCTGCGTTAGGACTGATGTGGTGGAGCTTTTATCTTTATGAGCGGGGAGGCTTTGATACATGTGTTCAGTCATGAGACGTGGGAGCTGAAGGTCAGCAGATGTGTGTATATGTGTGTGTTATCTTTCTCTCATAGTGTGGCCATGGGGAGAGAACAGCAGGAGAATAAGAGAGCCATTCAAAACACCCGACACGAGCTGTCCCAGCAGTCTGCCGTCAGTATAGTATCCCTCATTCACACAGAAGATGCTGTATATGTGTTTCTGGCTGCTGATTTGTTCCCTCTACATGCAGACGCTGATTACTTCTCAACATCAGCTGAAGGAGGCTGAGGCTGAGCTCTCTAAACTACAAAATCATCTGAAGGAACTCAACAGAGAGTACAGGGCACGACTTACACGCTACATTCAGGACGTTACAGTATGTGACATATGGTTAACACACATATAGTCACACTTTTTACAGCGGCTTCTTGAGGTGATGTATCTTCAAACAAACTGTTGTAATGTGCTGTAGGAGTGTGTAGCTGCAGCTGGTGATGGGGATTTGGGACAGAAGTTGAAGGGGTTTGTTGAGTCCATGCTGGAGGAGGTGAAAACATCCCATCGCTCCAGAGAGGAACAGCTCACCAAAGCCGTCAGAACGTACCGCAAGCGCATACAGGGTCTGAGCAACACGTATCAACAACTACTCGTTGCTTACAGGTGCTTGAACATCCACTGATTTGCACCTGTTGCTCTTAATACAAACTGTTTACAGTTAACCGTACACGTGTTCATTTAGCACAAGGATGAATATAAAATACATATATTTACTTAAAGTCTGCCTGAGATGTTATATTAATATTTTAATAACTCATTCTCATGTTCACGGTTCTGTGGTGTCGCTTAATGGTCCTATGATATGCAGGAACACACAACAAAATTATATAATATTATATATAGTATTTCAGTAAGTGTTTAATTTTGGCGGGAAAAATCACAAATTCACAATCCCCCTACAGTTTCCTCATAACCCACATTTAGGGAAAGCCTGATTTAGCAAGTGTTATTTTAGTATCATTGAGATGCTATTGTTTTGGTAAAAAAAAATATGGTTTAAGCTTAGTTTTAGTTAATACCAGTGGTTTCAACTATGATATTAACCTAAAATGTCTTCAAGTACTAATTAACTTTTTTTGAAAAATAAACATGCTCAGTAAAACGATTATTCTAGGCTAAATCTACAATACAAATACTTTTAAAGCG
>JAPDDN010000486.1:0-64541 GCA_027422405.1 Ptychobarbus kaznakovi | reverse complement strand
CAGCCTCCCAGCCACCTAATGGGTAATTGACGTTTCCGTTTATTGTCATTTACCCTGTGTTGGTTGAGGCTGTCGACTAAAACCCGTTTCCTGTCCCGGTTCAGCGCGGTGCGAGAGGGAGAGTTGCCCGAGAGAATCCCTGCCCCGCCCACTCCGACCGCTGGAGCCTGGATGAGGAAGGTAGCACTCCCTGTGGGGGGCGGCGGATGACGGGGATGTCGCTTGGGGGGGGGATGTGAACGAGTCGGCTGCCTCCCCCTAATTATCAGCATCTCCCCGTCCCTTAATCGCCGCCCTTCACCAGGCTCCCGATGGGAGTGGGTGTGTGAGAGAGGAGGGGCGCTGAAACAGCCAGGTCTGGCGGCGTGTGATGAGGCACAACTGAAGTGAATGGAGCCTCATCATCGCCGCTGTTATATGCCGAGTGCGCCTTTCCTCTGGAGGCCGGTCTCTTCCCCGTGCATGCACGCTGGTGTCCTCGTGGGTCCAGGAAGGGAGCATCGAGCGTGGAGGACCGCACCCGCGAGACGGCTGACGGGCCAGGATGCCGGGCCGTACCTCTGGAAGCGCCGCGGGCCCAAAGGAGGACAAGCCAACTGATGGAAGCCACCACCCTCGCGCCCCCGGACCCGAGGGGAGTGCGTGCGGCCACCGGACTCCGCCCCTTACCTGGACCCTTCCTTCCAGAACACTGCCCTCCTTCTCACAACCCCGCAGCATGATGAGGACACCAGATCCCCCTGTTTTTTGGACACTTCATCCTCTTTGGACACTATTTTATTATTTTCTGTTGAATAAAAGCCTCTCCGAGCCTGACGCCACACCCACTGTTGGCGTTGTCGTTTGCTCCTCCCGCCACAGTGGTGGAGAATGCAGGCAAGCGGAGCTTAGACAGCGCAGTTGGGCAACACCGATGACATCATCCCCTCTCGCTCGCAAAAGTTCATGGAAATCCGCACTGGACGGAGGAACGACAGAGACGGCCTCCCAGCCACCTAATGGGTAAGTGACGTTTCCGTTTATTGTCATTTACCCTGTGGTTGGTTGAGGCTGTCGACTAAAACCCCGTTTTCTCTCTGTCCCCGTTCCGGCGCGGTGTGAGAGGAGAGTTGCCCGGAGAGAATCCCCTGCCCCGCCCACAGTTCCCACCCTGGAGCCTGGTGAGGAAGGTAGCATCCTGTGGGGCGGCGGCCGAATGACGGGATGTCGCTTTTGGGGGGGGGGGATGTGACGAGTCGGCTGCGCCTCCCCCTAATTATCAGCATCTCCCCTCCCCTTAACGCCGCCCTTCACCACAGCCACGCCCCGGACCCTAGAGGGAGCGCGTGCGCCACCGGACTCCGCCCCTTACCTGGACCCTTCCTTCCAGAACACTGCCCCTCCTTCACAACCCGCGCAGCACGACGAGGACACCAGATTCCCCTGTTTATTTTGGACACTTCATCCCCTTTGGACACTATTTTATTATTTCTGTTGAATAAAAGCATCTCCGAGGCCTGACGCCACACCCACTGTGTCTGTCGTTTGCTCCTCCCGCCACAATAGCTACAGACAGTAGCGCGTACAATACATCATGCGCAGATCACACACATAGCTACAGACAGTAGCGCGTACAATACATCACGCACAGATCACACACACATAGCTACAGACAGTAGCGCGTACAATACATCACGCGCAGATCACACACATAGCTACAGACAGTAGCGCGTACAACCTGATTATATTACCTGTACAATAAATGTTTAAAACCTGCATTCTGACGTTCAATTTCCAGCATACAGTAATATAATCACTCATGTCTTGTGGAGTGTATTCAGAGTATGAATTAGTTTGCAATTTTCACTGTTTGGAAACGGAGCGTAAATGTGGATTTATTATCCTATTGCGCCCTCTATAGAACCAGCGACTAGTCGACTTCAAGCTTAAAGCGTCATGGCAGAGCACTGAAGTTAACTAGTCGACTAGTCTGTGCAACACCTCGTATGTGTGTGAAAATATTAGGATATAAACCCCTTTGTAATAGCTATCACAGAGAGGAACAAACGCGGAGACTGTTGCTCACTGACGTCCTGAAGGAATTTCCGTGGCTGAGTGTAACAGGCCTCATTTGATCCTGATGATCCAGTTATGGTGATGTAATGATAAGGCCTCTGGAAGAGCGATCGCAACTGCGTCACACGGGAGACAGTTTTCCAAATCATGGATTGAGTTGAGTATTTTGCGGATAAGAGCCATCATCACAACCATTATAACACAAACAACGACAGATACATTCAGGATAGTAGACATGGCAGAGGCACTTAACCCTCAGCTAAAATCTGTCTCGGACTTCACATGGGAATTGCTTGTTATGTGGGAAACATAATTTCATGTTAATGTAATACTGTACTCCATTCTGTCAGAGGATGCATTTTAAGCAAAGAGACAAGATCAGTTCGGGAGAATGAGATGACACTAATAAAGCAAGTACAATTGTGTCATTTTTTGGCTATTCCTTTTTTGAACCTGAAATGCTTCTAATTAAAAACCCAGACTTAATATTGAAGACACGTGTTACTTGCTTAGCGGTGTTTATTAAAGCAAGCATCGCTATTACTTTTGCTCATACAGCAGGTTTGTAATTTTCCAAAATCCCTAACTTAAGTTTTACGTTTAACCCAGCAGAATTTGTACAAGAAACATTAACAATGCCTAAAATTATGTAGACTTAAAAAAGGTCCAGTATCCAATTGACAAAGAGCCAAGCCATATTTGGATATCAACATATCAGAGATATTTGGTATAGGTAAATTTTACCTTAAACAACCTCCCAAAACATACTGACATTTACTGCTGTTTGAACTTTATGTGGGGAGAGTCTAATTTTATGTAAGTAACACTATTCACTATTAACTAGTTGCTTATTAGCATGCTTTTTAATAGCATATTAACTGCTTAGTAGTTCTTGTGAAACGCACATTAATGACCATAATCTAGAACCCATAACACTACCAAGTAACTACTACTACAACAACAACTAAATCGTTTTTAGCTCTTTTTGGATTTTGATAGGTGCAGAAGTGGTTGGTGTTGGGGTGAAGATTTGGCTGGTTTTCGTTGTTCAGTTAGCTTGCCATTTATTTTTTTCATGAATTTGCATTCAAAGTCTACTTGGCTCACAAATCTGAGGAAACACAGGCCCTGTTAGAATGGGCATGATGCTTATGTAGCAGGTCGTAACACAACAAATACTCTCGAAGTGGAAAAATGTACTCATGCATTTCTGTAATGTGTCCTTGGCTGCAAAACCGTGTTTTGAACATCTGAACTAATCTTGCTGTCGACAGTGGTACTGTGTTACTGGAATAAAGGGCTTGTTAGAATTAACATAATTCTACACATCTTGTTTTTTTCTTTTTCAGTTTTGACAGCTTAAAGTATTTTTCCAGGCTGTCACTGAATGTGCATATTAGTTTTTTCCCATGGCTCGATCTCGCTCTTTCTTGCGCTGATTGTGACACTGACATGATGAAGAGACAGATGGCATGACCTGATCTCTCTTCTGTGAATCAGTGAATGGATGCTGCACACAGTCTCTCGTCCAGGACAGAGATCAGCCTTAGATCTCGTCTCCAAAAGCCCATATAAATTTAGCAACTGATGTTATGGTATAAATACAAACACTTTTGTGCTTGACTCATGGATGGGAAAAAGCATTAAAGACAAAATTCATCTTACTTTTGTCAGGCACTGATGTGTTTTCATTGGACAGCACTTCATCTTTAATTATGATGGATATGTGCAACAGATGTGAGATAGATGCAGAAATGACAAACAAGAAAGCTGTAATGCTAAACACAGGCCAGATGTCTTTTATGTCATATCACTACAATAACGCATGTATTATACAGTGTTGGGGGTATTGACTGACAGCTCTCCTGTCCCAATGTTGAGATAAATCGGGAGTAAGTGCAGAGATTGTGTGTATGGTTAGTTCTAGAGTCTAGACTTAATGTGAACATGCATTTACTTATCTCACTTGCACAAAAACAGATTCAGTATTCCTCCAAATGAATAAAGAACAGTAAAATGCAAACTTAAATCTGCAACAGTTGAATGGTAAATAACACAAATACTGTTTATGAATTTAATCCCATTTTAACCAATTAAAATTATAATTAACCAATAAACCAATGACTTTGCTGTTGAGATTCGATTATCAAATTCAATCATCCTAATAAGCAGAAATTACCTCAGATGATCTAACATTTGTGCTTAATTTTTTTATTGCTGAAGAGTGTTCAACTATCTTCTCTTGCATTCTGCCGTAAAGACATTAATCTGCTTTCCTTCAGCAGGCTTATTCATTTCACTCCCCCCCACACAATAACAAGCAAGCCCAGCCCAGATTTTAAAAGTAACGCAAAAGTAACATAACAAATTACATTTCATAAAAAGTAACTAAGTATCAGAATTAACACAATATTGTAATGCATTACTTTTAAAAGTAACTTTCCCCAACACTGATTATGTAGCATGAATATTTGCTTATGGGAATTTATACTTTATATGTCGTCACAGTTTCCCATAGATGCATTATGGGTTTTTACACTGGCTATCTTGGAGAGATTGTAACAGTGACGTTGGATTGCGTCACTCTTCACCTGCAATTGTTTTGTGTCCATGTGAGAACATCTTTATAACACACTGACATGTGAGCTCAGATTTTAATTTGTTAAGCATCTGCTTTGCGTGCTCTGTCAATGCAGGACAACGTTATAAAAATACCATCATTGTTTATGTTCTGATTTCTCCCTTGCTATGACAAGTATGGGATTAGAGATTGCTCACATGACTTAAGACCCACGAACATGCATAATGATGATGTCACAGACTTCAGATAAAGGCAAAGAAGAAAGGTGAAGAGCAGAACCACCCCATGTTGAGAGGAATTTGTCCAGTCTTAAAGCAGAATGTTTGTTGAGTTTGGGATTAAGTGGGATTAGCATGCCAATGTCATGTTCAAAAAACTCCTTCACGTTCAAAAAAAGCAAACCTGTTCTCTTAGGCCATGTTGAGAAGGATATTGCATTGTATTTTCCGTACCATGCAAAAGCCAAGGAAAACAGAACATAAGCGACACGACTTCAAAGGTGGGTATAAGCTCCCGTTCAATGCCCGTGGCCAAAGCACGCTGCCCAGTTTGGCTGGTTCAGTCGTCATGCGTCTCGTGCTGCATTTGCATAAGAATTTTCCGCTTGAGCAAGTTTTTCAGCCGGCGTTCAGTCAAACGAGAAAAACAAAGTGACTGGCATTGTGAACACTGGACAACTTCTCCACCTTTGCGCCTGGCATCAGCTCAGAGACAAATTAAAGTAAGTGCTGCTGCCTCATAGGACTAGCGTGTCACTTTGGACGAGGCCACCCGTTCTCGAGCCAACACACATGCATAAAACTGTTTGTTCAAGAGCTTTTTGGTTTCATTTCCCACCACCATACTCAAAATCTGCCATGTTTAATTTATTCTTCATAATCAATGGCTCTGGCTCTGTGCGATTAGAGATGAAATTGGGTGGTTTATCCAATGAGGATGATTTGCGAGAGTTGCTATCTCAGACGCTTCCGTATTCAGGAGATATGCCTGTTTTTATAGCGCATCCCTAATGATGAGGTATCGCTTGGATCATTTAGGTCAACATTTGACATAAACCTGACGAAATGTAAGGCATTATAACTCATGCTAACTACTGAAGCAACAGCTCAAAGACAACCCAACCCAAAACGCGAGAACCCAACCATTTTACACAAAGATTATGAAAAGGAAGGGTGACCACACCTGTTTAGGATCTGATAAACCACCGCATGGTCTGAGTTCCAAAGTCAATGTTGTGTCACGTCTGTAGCGGAGGACAGGAGGAAACACACAGTGTGAAAGAACACGCCCGTGACAAAACCTCATCACCTACAGACTCATCCTCCCCACAAAAGATGACCTAATATGCTATCAGATTTCCATCATTCCAGCTTTTCTTTTATGTGTAATGCTGCTCTAATGGTGCACTTTGCTGTATTGTCAGGCTATAATGAATTACTTTGGCCAAGTTATATTCAAGCAAATAAGAAAGACTTCTCCTCTGCTGGACTGAGAACAAGACCAAGTCAATATAATACTAATTTCCACAGCAGACTGAGTAAGTTTAGTGATTAGTGTATTGATATTAGTATGGACTGCATGAGTTGAAACATATGCAAAATGACTAACAAGACAATGATAGGAAAATTGACAATTTTGTAAACACAGAAACAGCAGCAGAAGTGTGACTGGTCAATAGTTATGTTCCATCCATTTAATTTTTAAGCAAATTTTGGAGTATTGCATACAAACTCTGCATGGAAATGCCACTGTGTGCATACAATCTTAAAATGTGCTTAAAAAAGTTAAACCATTTTTTTTTATCCGATAAGAAATCATGCACATAACTATGATGGAAACACATCTAACTATTAAATTCCTTGATGCTTGAACTTTAACAGGTCGTGTGATTGGATAACTGCTCTAACCAGCGCACCAAATCTCATCGCACACCATCTCAAATGTTGTTTTAATCATTCTGAAATGCCTGATCCAAAGTCCGCTGTCCAAATGATTTGGTATGTTACCTCCCTGAACCGTCTCACACAATTGCGTTCCCAAACATCATCCGCCTTTGAACAAGTTTGTTATTGCGTTTCGTCTGCATGCTTTGAGGTGGAAGTAATTTATTATTTAGGAAAAAAGAGCCACAGTTTTCCCCGATTGCAGCATATTTTATTCTTAATATTAATACATTTCCCAGGAAGTGACGTTTTTGTTCTCTTGAACACATGGCATGAAAGTGATCCGTTATTTGCAAATTGTTTATGCAATATTCTAATTTTCCTCGTAAGTTAAATTCGCAACAAGCTAATGACAAATAAAATGCCTAGAATAAAGAGAATTTAAAAATATTTAAAATAAATAAATAAGTAAATAAATACTTAGTTTAACTTTGGCCAAATATTATATAAATCACTCTTTGTATTCATGTTAGTTTCACAAATTAGAACAAATGTATCAAGTTTCCCCTGCTCTCTGACGGATCTTCGAACTTTAGGTTACGACCCAATGATTTGGAAGCACAGCTGTATAGTCTAGTCTAACCCGGACCTTGTGAATTTTAGCAACGGCCTTGCTAACTTCCATGTGTGCATGGCCCTAATATAAAGCAGACATAATTAATATGAGATTCCTGTGTGTGATTAATGATATTGATTCAATGTTCCAATCCCGTGTTTTTCCCCAGTTCTGAAAGTTTCATCGGTATTGCCATGGCCAATTAGAATGATTGCTCACTGCTGGCATCAAAGGATGCTTCGAGAACGTATCTCGCATTGGAACTCGCATACTTGGAGGACAGAAAAACAAGTCTGATGTCTCTCATTAGCCTTTGTGCATAATCAGAAGAGATCGATGGAAAATGTTGGCTATTCAAATAATGCCTCAATGTCGGCAAGTATAAATGATTACATGAATAAAAAATTGAGCCGCTAACAGCCACAGCTGGATGTACATCTTCATCTGTTTCAGTGAAAACTCTTCATGTAAAAGCTCTGCAGTGTAAATACCACAGCAGAAGGAAAGGTTAGCCCACTAAGTTGTAAAAACTGATAACGGAACTGTTAGATTAAGCACGATGAAAATAAAAAAGCAACATCCTTTATCTATGTCTGGCTCAAAGGCGTAATGGAGTTATCTAAAATGCAAATGTGTATATTGTAGGCAGCCTTGACCCTGTGTCTACCCTAGTGTATCCGCTTGTGCTTCACAGTCCATCTCTCTCATGAGCCAAGATGTATAACTGTTGAACGCGGGTAAATAAATGACATTATTCCAGCTGAAGTTACAGAAATCGTGGACCCAAAAATCTAAAATCTTGGACTAAAGTTTTCAAGCTTAGAAAATGACACAAAGAAAGTCCTGTTAATGCATTTGAAAGTTTATATGGCTCTGATGTTTTGAGTATATCTAGCAGGCAATTCTTGATCTCATGAACTATTATTAGTTTTTTCAGGGACGCAAAGTTAAATTTCATAACTTTTTCATAATTTTTTTATTTAACTTAACCACCGACTTTGTAGTATTGTTTGCTCATCTTAATTTCCTATTGTAAAAACTTGTATAATGGCTATTGTTCATTAAACCAACATTAAATGAACAGAGGCAGTGTTGTGAATATATCATATTGTTTTATTGTAAATGCTCTAGCATTATGCATCTTCATATTATATACTCAAATATTTCCTGAACTGACTTTTCTGACCATAAAACAAAACAACAGTCTCTCCTTCACTCCAGTTCACATGTTTTCGGTCACCATTTGACTTTTTTTCCCCCTTCAAACGCTGAAACAACTGTTTATACAACATGCACTGTTTCGTTCCCCAGGTTAAGGGTGGGCTTTATAACGGTGATAATGTGGGGTTAAGCACAGTGTGGAAAGCCCTAATAATTCACTACACTGGAAGATCATCAGTGAATTACAATGATACAATTCTGGTTCTCTTCTTCACACAACTCTATTACATAACTTCAGAAGACTAAGAATAGTTTGCACAAGATCACTTTTATGATGTTTTTACTGTGCTTTTGCATCCCCATTGAAGCTGAATGGAAAAGAGCAACAGTACATTATTCAAATGTCTTTCTGATTGACCAGGGAAGTCTTGCTGGTTAAATTAATTAAGAAGTCAAGATGCAGCTCTTTTCAGTACGATCACGCAACAAATACTTGCATTCTCCAGTCCCTTCCAATAAATAATAGTATGCTGATGGAAAATCCAAGAGGTGACAAGGTTAAAATCTAAATTTAGAAGATATCTGCTCTGTGTTATTTTAGAAACTCTACATGAGTATTGTAACATCAACTGTGTGACCCCTGCACTGAGTTAAACTGATCATGGAAGAACAGCAGCAAGAGAAAAAAAAGAGTCTCAAAATACACCAGCTTAGTATTGCTTAGAAAATGTTCTGCCAGATCTTGTGATCCTTCTGGATTTCATTTTAAAATTGGTCAAATCTTGTTATACAACATTAGAGACTGCATTTGTTAATTTTCTTTCTAGGAGGTCTGCTTGGTAGATCCTTGAGACTTCTCCATTCTCAGTGATCTTAATTTGAATGGCTATGGAAAGTACTTCAGTATTGAGATCATTTGTGCAATATGTTTTACACCTGAAAAGCAGAGAGGGGGGAAAGAGGGAGGCTTGCAATTATCAGATTGCAATTGATGTGACAGCATATTGAGCAGGTATGTTGCAGCAGGGCCTGTTTGTTGCGTCCAATCAACTAACATGGTTTTATCATGTGCCGGCTTTATCGATTGTGTAATAACATTTCTTCTCCGCAGGGTACCCCGCCCTAACTAGAACCAGATGAGGTGTATCATGTCATACTTGGAGGAGAACGAATCGAACATGACAAAAGTGGGTGGGTATTTTATATTTCTGATACAAAGAAGCGGGAACACATTTCTAAAGGGATATTCTCATGAAAATAAAGGACTGCAGCTGTTGTGCAGATTGTAAAAGCATTATGTTGGTAATGGGGTGACAGGCAGAGCGGAGAGCAATCTCCAGCAAGAGCTGTTTACTGCTTCTAGGGAACATAGTGAGTGGACACACCTGTACTGATACAGACAGCATAACATGACAGATGAAGGCATGTTTCTTTGTTTATTCTTCCTTTGAAATTTCATGAAAACAACACATTACATCACACATTACACAACTTGCAACTCAACAGTCCAAAATAATCCAGCACTAACCATCACTATTAGCATTCCTCAAAGTTAGGGTTACCCTTTCGGGTTGGAGAGTTTATAGACCTTTTACACAAGCAAGAACCACTCTTTTTATTCAGAATGTGTAAAAATACTGTAAAATGTGATGTATAGGTTCTCTGTGTATTCCACAGTATGTTTAGAGAATGGTAGCACATCATTTTTAACATTTTCAGAAATCAAATGTGAACTCTTTCTTAGATATGACTAAGCAGTGGGCACAATCCCGTCTGCAGCAGCAAAGACAGCCCATGTGCCGTGAGTCAGAAAACACCTCTGATGGCTTGATTGGCCTCATGAATTTGAGTCTGACCAAAATTCCCACATTTTAACTGCCTGGCATACGGCCACATTTATTACATTTGTGTGTACTTCAAAGTTCATTTGGATTCCTGAGCCTGCAGTACTCGCATTGCCTCAGTCATGCATTAGAGTCATGTGCAATACTAAAACAGACCATAAACTTTAAGGCAGTCGTTATGTTTCATATATTTTCGGGTCTTTTCTGTTCAGCATAAGCTTAATAATGTCTTTGATGGACATCAAGGCTGGAGTTTTGAGGCCAGCTGTATTTAAAGGACCACTGTGTGTTACAGCGTGCGCTTTCGACTTTACATGTTTTAACCGTTAGCACTTCTTTCAGTTGATTAGGAGACTTTCCGTGCATATGTATTTGTGCTTAAATAAACCGTTCACTCATAAATTAAAATTGTCAGAACATATACTTCTTCCTTCACGTGTATTTGTATAGCGCTTTTCATGATACAGTATACATATGCAGTAGTAAAAAAAAAATCATGTATGTGTCACGGTGCACACACGAGGGAGGATCGAGGAACACGCAGACGAGGATGTAACTCAAATAAACAGTCTTTAAAGACTCCAAACAAGGCAGGACAGGACAAGGCAAGATAGACACAGACAAGAACACCGGGGAGTAACGAGTAGACCAGATGAAATCTAACTGAACAAACAGGACTTTAAATACTCAGGATAAACATAAATAATGAGACAAACACAGCTGGACAAGAATTAACCCGTAATCACACATAACAAGGACAGGAAACAAACCAAATATGGTTTGGTTTGGCCTCGGTCCACTCGGCCCGGCCACCACAGCCGAAGTTCTAATACTCACCCACCCCCCCAAAAAAAACAATTCCATGGGGCAGCTAAGGGGTATCAGGAGCACTCTGGGGCAACACAGGACAGCCCACAGGAACAGGAAGCCCTCCTGGGCTAGACTTGGAAGCTGAGGGTTCTTCTGGGCATGACGAGGGGTCAGGGGCCCTCACCTTTCAATTGCATTCATCGGACATGCAGTTTTCGAACTGTTGCGATATATTTAATAATCAATATAATAAAACATTGCCAGATAAAGATCTGTTTTGAATAACACTGAACACACTTTTAACATTATTCACTGGACATTTCACTTAGAAAGTGTTGCAAAACTTGTAAGAAGCAGCATAATATAATTTAGCAGAAATGCGTTTTTCCAATAAACCTGGGTTGGTTTACATACAGCTGGAAGTGAAGCAGACTTTTTGGAGATTGACAGCAATGACTCCATGAACATCTGGAACAGTAGTTCTTAACAACTGCCTCAACAGTACAACAAATTCAGCTCTGAATCAAAGCAGCAGAGGCACTGAGAAGGCTTTGAGGACTTCACTTAACATCTTCAGTTGATTTCTTTCATGCAGGCAGTGAGATGACATCTCTTGCTTTAAACACTAGATTTACATGTGACATCCATAGATTATATTTATTTGGAAGATATGTTGTCACTCATTGTCTAGCCTTAACTGACCTTGGGAGGAGAAACTGTGTATGTCCAAGAATATTCATCAAACAAAAGTTATAATTTAGCTTCAAACTTCATCCATTCATTCATATTCTTCTACCCTTAAAATGTAATATGTACGTATATAATCCTCCATAACATGAAAACCAGCCCTAACAAACCTCCAACTGCTTTATTACTATATAAAAATAAAATAGATTAGGTTTTTAAGAAGTGTGGGTGAGAAAGCAAGATAGAATCCATCTTTTGTATAACTTTACATCTCCCATGACCCTGGAAAGTGCTGGAATATACAGAATCAAACCGTCAAACTAATGATGAATCTAGCAATGATAACCCACCTGTTTCCCATGTTTGCCAGAGGTTATATTGTTTTTTTCCACTGAAGGCTGTTAAAAATGTTAGAGTTATTTCCATAGTTTTGGGGGGTTTTATAGTGGCAGTTTGGGAATCACCACAGGTTCAGCCACCAGCTAATGCTCTTTAAACCCCAGTTAAAGTCTTAGCATGATTTGATCATAGTGTTTCCCCACTAACCCTGTGCCTTTCCATTGAAGAGTTATTACTGATATGTTCATTTCAGATGTATTCCCTCGAGAACCGCAGGTGTTGCATTGTCACATGCAACAGAATGGATCATAGTGGAGTTTACATTTGCATCAAATGTTTTGAGGTTTGACTGTTTCTTTACCTGCTAATAACAAACCCCAAACCTGCAACATGTGTCAGTGGTCCTAGCTCACATGTATACAAGATGTATACTGTCAGTGAGTGCCTGGGGCTTGAGACAGACAAAGGTCAGGATAATCAGATATCAGGTAGGACAGATGTGAGTAGAGGTGGCCCTGGCAAGTGGAACCACCAACTAGGCAGAGAAAGACAGGCAGGGACAGAGAGTCTCTGGAAGTGATCAGGACTGTACAGGGTTCTAGAACAACAGACATGACAGTATATGACGGATGGTGACCAAATTGACCAGACTGCTAAAACAATAGACACAACACAACAAAGTGAGACAACACACACCAAATTACTAGAGGACATGTTTCAAACCCAGCTCCAGGAGGCCCACAGTCAGGTGAGTTTTATTAGGGTAGGAGCTCTGCAGGACAGTGGCCCTCCAGGAGCTGAGTGTGTTGCATGTGCTAGAACAAATGTGAGGATTTCCAGTCAGGATTTAGACGGCATCGTAATACTGAGACTGGTTTTGTCGGAGTTACAAATGATCTGGTCTTATCAACTGATCGTGGTTGTATCTCTACTCTATCCAGTGCTACTGGATCTTAGCGCTGCTGACTACAACATTGTTTTGAATAGACTAGGAAATTATGTTGGCATTAGTGAAAGTGACTTGGCATGGTTCAAATCTTACTTATCTGACAGCCATCAATTCATAGCAGTGAATGATGAGGTATCATCCCGATCACAAGTGCAGTATGGAGTACCTCAAGGCTCAGTACTAGGGCCGTTACTTTTTATGCTTTACATGTTACCCTTGGGAGATATCATTAAGAAACATGGTGTTAGCTTTCACTGTCATGATATTCACCTGTATATTTCTTCGTGGCCTGACAAAGCAAACCAGTTTGCAAAAGTAACGGAATGCACAGTTGATAGTAGAAAAAACTGGGTGACTGGTAATTTCTTACTGCCAAATTCTGAAAAAACAGAGGTGTTAATTATCGGACCAGAAACCTTTGCATGTAGAACACTGTCTAACACTTGATGGCTGCTCTGTCAATACTTCGTCATCAGTTAGGAACCTAGGTGTGCTATTTGAGAGCAATCGTTCCTTTGAAAGTCACATTTCTAGCATTTGTAAAACCACATTTTTCCATCTCAAAAATATACTGAACAAAATTATAAACGCAACATTTTGGTTTTTGCCCCATTTTTCATGAGCTGAACTCAAAGATCTAAGACTTTTTTCTATGCACACAAAAGGCCTATTTCTCTCAAATATTGTTCACAAATCTGTCTAAATCTGTGTTAGTGAGCACTTCTCCTTTGCCGAGATAATCCTTCCATCTCACAGGTGTGGCATATCAAGATGCTGATTAGACCGCATGATTATTGCACAGGTGAGCCTTAGGCTGGCCACAATAAAAGGCCACTCTAAAACGTGCAGTTTTACTGTATTGGGGGGGTCCAGGGTGGTCCGAAAACCAGTCAGTATCTGGTGTGACCACCATTTGCCACACGCAGTGCAACACATCTCCATCGCATAGAGTCGATCAGGTTGTTGATTGTGGCATGTGGAATGTTGGTCCACTCCTCTTTAATGGCTGTGCAAAGTTGATGGATATTGGCAGGAACTGGAACACGCTGTCATGTAAGCCAATCCAGAGCATCACAAACATGCTCAATGGGTGACATGTCCGGTGAGTATGCTGGCCATGCAAGAACTGGGATGTTTTCAGCTTCCAGGAATTGTGTACAGATCCTTGCAACATGGGGCCATGCATTATCATGCTGCAACATGAGGTGATGGTCATGATGAATGGCACAACAATGGGCCTCAGGATCTCGTCACGGTATCTCTGTGCATTCAAAATGCCATCAATACAATGCAACTGTGTTCGTTGTCCATAACATATGCCTGCCCATACCATAACACGACCGCCACCATGGGCCACTCGATCCACAATGTTGACATCAGCAAACCGCTCACCCACATGATGCCATACACGCTGTCTGCCATCTGCCCTGTACAGTGAAAACCGGGATTCATCCGTGAAGAGAACATCTCTCCAAAGTGCCAGAGGCCATAAAATGTGAGCATTTGCCCACTCAAGTTGGTTAAGACGACGAACTGCAGTCAGGTCAAAACCCCGATGAGGACGTCGAACATGCAGATGAGCTTCCCTGAGACGGTTTCTGGCAGTTTGTTCAGAAATTATTTGGTTATGCAAACCGATTGTTGCAGCAGCTGTCCGGGTGGCTGGTCTCAGACGATCTTGGAGGTGAAGGGTTGGTGTGATCCTGACGATCTTGATCCTGGGCTGGTGTGGTTACACGTGGTCTGCGGTTGTGAGGCCGGTTGGATGTACTGCCAAATTCTCTGAAACGCCTTTGGAGATGACTTATGGTGGAGAAATTAACATTCAATTAATGGGCAACAGCTCTGGTGGACATTCCTGCAGGCAGCATGCCAATTGCACGCTCCTTCAAAATTTGCGACATCTGGGGCATTGTGCTGTGTGATAAAACTGCACATTTTAGAGTGGCCTTTTATTGTGGCCAGCCTAAGGCACACCTGTGCAATAATCATGCTGTCTAATCAATTCAATTTAACTCAAGATTATTTGTATAGCGCTTTTTACGATACAATCGTTGCAAAAGCAGCTTTACAGTAAATTAAGTTTCTACAATATATTTATATATTTCAGAATCTTAATATATTTAACTTATGGTAAAATTTAGTTAATTCTGTATATTGTCTGAAGGTTGGCTTCCTCTGAGGTCCTCTGAGGGGTTGGCATCATCTTGATATGCCACACCTGTGAGGTGGATTAATTATCTCGGCAAGGGAGAAGTGCTAACTAACACAGACTAAACATGAACATGTATTTACTCATCTCACTTGCACAAAAACAGCTCCAGTATTCCTCAAAATGGATAAAAACAGTCAAATGCAAACATAGAATATTGTACAAACCTGCAATAATTCAATATGCTATGTTAGACTAATAATAATGCATTTATTAAATCCAAATTATTAGCCAATGTCTTTACTACTGACCTTTGATGATCCAATTCAACCAGACATGTCCCATTTGTGTTTCTTTCTTTCTTTTTTTCTGAACATTGTTGAACTTTCTTCTCTTGGGTCATATTCTTCATGCAATTTGTTTGAGCTGTGCCCTCTACTTGTTATGGAAGCAGACTTCACACAAAGGGTTAATTCAAATACAAAGGGTTTCTTTTGACAGCAGAGTAATGCAGATGACTGGATGGTAAGTATGATACTCAAAGTATCGGATCAATGCGATGATGAGTCGATAACTGGAGGGTATATGTCTTGACAGGAACTTGTGGATGCGGAAGGAACCACACACCTCAATATGAGACTTGGATGAACAGACAGGAGATCGCTGGAGAAACTGGACACAGGAGATCAGAGGACACAACGCTGGAGAGGACACAGCAGGTAGGTAAACAGGTAGGTTAGTAACAGGTAAATATCTGAGATAGCTTCAGGAGTCCACTTCGTGAAAACGAGACCAGATGTTTGAGTGCAGTGAGGTGTGCATTTAAGTAGGGGTGCTGATGAGGTCTGAATGAGGTGCAAGTGTGTTCAATGAAGGTTCAGCTGGAGCCAGGTGCGGGCGTGCATTAAGAATGGAGGAATGACAGACAGATCTGTGACATTACCTCCCCCTCCCGGAAGGCGCGTCCCGCGCCATAACAGTAACACCAGGGAGGGGGGGGGGCCTGGAGGCTGGTGCAGGGCAGGGACATTGGGAAAGCCTTCCGGCGGCCATGGTGGGTCTGGGGGCTCCGGAGGCCAAGGCGGGACTAGAGACTGGGGAGGCCAAGGCGGGATTGGAGACTCGGGAGGCCATGGCGGATCCAGGGATTCAGGGAGCCATGATGAGACATTAGTCTCGGGGAGCCATGGCCATATTATTTTTTGGGAAGTTATTGATACAGGAGCCATAGTGGCCTCATCCAGGGTCTTCATGATGGCCACTATGGTTATCCAGACCAGGAGTATATAGCCCCCCCAAAAAAATAATTGGGGACGTCCCACTCAGCGGGCACAGGAGGGCGCTCTGACGGAGCGGGCACAGGAGGGCACTCTGGCGGAGCGGGCACAGGAGGGCGCTGGCAAGGAGCATACTCTAGAGTGCGCTGGCGAGGAGCGGGCTCTGGAGTGCGCTGGCGAGGAGCGGACACAGGAAGAACAGTTACTAGAGGAGATGAAATGGGTTCCACGACATTCCCTCATACTCAACCAGTAACCCTAGGGATACTTGAGGGATAGCCGGTAGGCTTAAGTGTGCCGCGATAGGCGGGCTTGGTTTCTCCGTGTACAATGGGGGCACGGCTTCGCGGCGGATTGTGGTGGAACGGGCTTTACACAAGAGTAAACATAATATATAGGAAGGAAAGTACACAAGTTACATGTACTTTCTATTATAATAACAATAAATTGTGCATAATTACATGCAAGTAAACCTAAATCAAATCATGCAATTCTAACCCTAACAAGTAGTAAGTACATCTAGCAAATTGATATTACTCAGTACTTAAATATATAATTACACTGTAACATGGACACCTTAAAATAAAGCGTGAACCAAATATAACTTAAAAAAGATAAACGTCCATTTTGATATTGTAACCAAAACAGAATGACATAAGTGACGAATTAAAAAGACTACATAAGCAGCACTTCCGCTGACTATACTGTATATAATTTTGCTGCCTACTTAAAATCTATAAATCCTATATTTAGTTTCTCTTCACTAATCTAACCTGTAAGATTATTGGTCCTTAAGAGATACATCAAAATCAAAAGGGTAATTTGTTTTTAATCAAATGAAGACAGAAAGATGACAGAGATGATTAACATTAACCATGAGTGTAACTAGGGAAAAAAATAATCTAATGGAAAATACATATTAATCTCATTATGGAAGCACATGGCATTTCACAACCTGACATTTGAGAGATGAGTAATTGCAGACAATTTCACTTAGTCACTCAATGGTTGTATAAGGCGTATAACCTGCCTGTAATTTTCAAGCAATCCCCAAGACTTAGGTTTCAGGTGTGTTTGATTAGGTATGGAGCTAAACTCTGGAGGACGGTGGTCCACCAGTACCGGAGATGCCCATCCCTGGACTAGAGCATTTGCTAGTCATTTGACTAGAGTAAACAGACTAGAGCCTTTGACACAAAATAATTTAGCAACACAACAGGAAAGGAAGCACACTATCACGGATCTGCCTGTCCTGCTCCCTTTCCAATCACAGCGCACGCCCTCACCTGGTTTCACTTATCATTAATCAACCTCCTACACCTGCAATCACTTACCACTACCCTTCATAAGCTCACTCACCTCAGTCACTCATCGGCTGGTCTCAAGGTTACAAGATTCTCTATGCTGGTCGATCCCTACCTATCTGCCCGTCCATCCTGGAACTCGTCCCTGCCTGTGGAAACGCAAGTTTAAATACAGTTAAAACTGTTCATCCTGCTTCCAGTGCATTCTTCATTATCTCTCTTATGTTGGAAGCCCAGCCTTGGTTAAATTGAATAAATTACCTTTTGACTTGCATCTACCTGTCTGTCTCCTTGACCAGTAGCGTGACACACATGAAGAACAGGTAAACACAGTTTCCAAAATAAAGACTGGACGAGACTAAACAAGGGGCTGTGGTACAAGGAAACAAGGAGTCAGGGCAAGAGAAGCACATGGATGACACAAGGAAATACAAAGCCATGTGTTTAAGAATAACACTTACACCTGAAACAAAGACATAGAGACAGGGCACAGTCACATTAATCTTTGCACAGAAAACTTTCATGGGTGAATGGAGTCTTCTTAATAAGAGAACACATGCAATCAGCAATTTTGTGCAATAGACTTCCAGTGGCCAATCATTTTCTGACACATATTTCACATTGGTTTCACGTTTCTCAATCTATAAATTTGGCACCAAATCACCAAATTGCTACGAACTGTCATGAGATAGTGTTGAATTACCAGTAGTATGGAATTATAATATTTATAGCATTGAGCAACTAATATAGGTTTTACTATTTGCCACAAAGACATCATGTACTGTACAATTTTACTAACCATGTTTTTTCTGTTGCATTAGTTTACATAAATTCACACATAATCAAATTGAATAATAATGAATAATTTGTTACATTTATATAGCGCTTTTCTGGGTACTCAAAGCGCTTTACATAGAAGGGGGGAATCTCCTCAACCACCACAGTGACATAAGCGATTAATGTGAAACACTACACAAGCAGCAAAACTCTACTGACTACATAAATAGCACTCCTAATGTGAAGACTCAAAAATGATTTCAGAAGAGTTTGTTGTTATCATGTGTTACTAAGTTAACAACAAAAAAAATCTCATAAGTTTTGTAACAAACAATGATTGTTTACCTTCACTAACCAAGCATGAGCCTTAGATATACCTTATATATATATTTTAATATATTATATATATATATACCTAGGATATAGATATACCTATGGTCCACGGTTAATTCACTTCAGCGTTATCAGAGCATGCGTGATCTACTGACGAGCCTTTAGTGGGCGTGACAGATAGCGCACAACATTATATATTATTACAATATGTAATATAGCCTATTATACACACACACACACACACACACACCATATATATATATATATATATATATATATATTTTTATATATATATAAAGAGAACGTCTTGAGTCTTAACCAGGAACATACTCTGAGTTGAATGAACTGACTCCCGGACACGTTTTTGGAACTACATACCTCGAGTAAGCAAGGTCTGGGTTAATCAACCGTAAGTTCAGGTTTAGCTGACAGTAAGTTAACCGTGCTTTATGAAATACACCCCTGCAACTCTATCTTCATTTTACTCAAAACAAAAGCGTCAAAATACACGTGTGCTACCAAGGAAGAATCAACTTATGGAAAATCCATATTTATCTCATTAGAGCAGTGTTTGGCATTTCACAACCTGACTTGAACTGATTTGAACGACGAGTAATTGTGGATCTTTTCACTTAGTCACCAATGAGTGTATGAGCTTTATGACTGTAAGGGAACAAAGGCTGTTGGTTGATTCCTAAACATGCCGCATTTTTGCCCTCCGTTTCACCCATTAACACCTCACAATAAGCAGATTATGATTTTACAGTACTGTCCTGTTAAATCGTTTCTTATTACTCACCAAACAACCGTAGCGATCGGGGGAAATTGTCTCAGCACTTTGGATCCTTCTTGATGTCCCCCAAAACCAATTTGTTTTCAGTCATTGCTTTGATTTGTTGGTTTCTATGGCCACAATTCATTAGAAACACTTTTCTTGTCAAAGAATTTACTGGTCTATCAATGGGGACCAGACCCTGCCTGGGAATAAATCAGCTGTCGGAGCTGAGCCGATGGAAAGAGAGTGTCGCTGCAATTAAACGCAGCTCGGATGGGCCCCCAACATGGGCGGCGGCAACATCAAGCAGCACGGCTTGGATGCACACCTCTGGAGATCAACTCATAGGATGGGGCGTACAGGTCCACCCCTGTATCACTCCTCTAGAAGGCTGTCAACTTTGGCACATCGTTGCGCGGGACCACTGTATTTGTTCTCCAAATTGCAGTCAAGCTTCAGAAATAAAGAGCCCCTGAGACCCATTTGCTACAGCAGGCGAACCCAGCTTCAGCAGTGCGTCACACACTACACATTGACACTTTCATGGCTGGCTTTTTTTTCTTGAACCAACGCTTTGACCTTTGGAGAATTTTCCCAATTGTTCCCTTCTTTGTATTTTTTTTTTTGTCCACTTTTTCCCTTCTGTGATGATTGCCCCTTTCTTGTTTTGTTTTACTGTTTCGTTCTTGTGATTTCTATGGTGACTGCAAGCTTCCCATGAATAATGAAAGCCTAGGGATTAAGCGTGAACAGTGATGGTTTTTTTCATAAATAGATAGGAAACTCCTGGAATAAATGGGATGGGTTCATATGATGGGCTTCACAGATGGGAAATTAAGTCAGATAGGAGAATTTTGGTCATTTGATGAAACTGGAGAAAATGTTTGGAGAAAAAGCTTAATTTGCAGTACCACAGTGTCTCGTTGGGGTTTTATTGTGCCACTCATTTCTGCCCTTTTATATCATGAGATGACAAGTGTAAGCAATTAATAAACTGTTAGGCAGCTGTGTTCTGGTCTACTCTAATAACCAAAGGGTAGTTGGATTGAGCCCACCAATGAGTGATCTGTTCAATACTTTGGTGAGGTGCTTAACTCTAGGTTTCTTCATTGATGGAACCTGTAATCAACATACTGTTAATCACGTATTCATCCATTAGTATCCAGGTCTAAAAGTGTGTACAATGTATTGTGTCACATTCAGATGCATACTGTTAAAAAATAAAAATTTCCACACTCCACTCACGCAGTATTTGTGAATCTGAAATTAGGCATGTTTACGTCAAAGTAGGTGGAGGAAACACTTTCATATTGCATCTTCATCTTGGATCAGTGGAATAGTATAAAGTTTTATATTTCTTACCACAGAAAAAAGCAAAAAAAAAACTTTGTGTTGGCCAAACCAGTTCATTTTCTAATTTCACTTGAAGATTATCAGAGCATTAACTCACAGTTTATGTACTAATGTTGTAATTAAAATAGTACAGTCATCATATCCCAACCCATACTCATTGAAAACGTGCTTGTGGCAATGTTTCTACAACACCAGTATTATGTATTTTATTGCATATTTCGTGACAAATTCAAAGTGAAATGTCCAGCGAGTGGTGCTTATATGTGCTTTAATACCCCAGCCCTGCATTGTCCACATGCAGACAGACAGCTGACCTAACCTGGTGTGTGCTACCAACTCCAGTAGAGGCCTCTGGGAAATCATCAGGGAAGCTGGGTATTTGTAAATATATTGCTTAGGGGTGGGAATACTGGGTTAGCGTTAGCAACAGTAGGCTCCTTTGCCACAGGGAGCTGGAGGGGTGCATAAACATCATGCACAGCCAGCTGAACATACAGTCTTGTCCCCAGCAGCCCTGCACCACTGTGGCTCTCAGCTAATAATGCACTGAACACACTGAACACAACTACACACTCATGCTCCTTCGCTGTGTCTGGAAAAATTAGCTATTTTCACACGCAGTTCTTGCCCCTGTATATCCACTTAGTAATGTATACTGCAGGTGTGTGGGATGAGAAGGCATCGGTCCAGAGGAACTGAGTGATGTTATACTGACATACACCCTTTAATGACTGCTGCAGATTTGTGTGTGATTAAAACACTTTAAAAGGGCCATATTCCACACCAGGGGTTGGCAGCCTTTTTGAATTTTTTATTGTTTATCTCTTTGCCTTAAGGATGTGATGTTGAATGTCACCATCATTGTGTTTTGTGTGTGGTGGAATGTTCAAGGTCCTGTATGATTGGTTGTAAACCCTTCAGATTTAAATAATAAAATATTTTTTCTCTTCAAATAGACATAATGACATTATGACCGCTAGGAACATTTTCCAAACCGTTTGTCCTATGTAAGGTCATCAGGATACTGGAGCCTGTCCCAGTGTCCTAGGCCATAGGCAGGGAAAAATCCAGAGTGGATGGCCAGACCATCACAGGGCTAATGCACAACTCATCCCACTGGATTTCTATGAGTTTTTGATCAAGAGACTGCTGTCCATGGAAACCTTCATTCTGTGGTCACTAAACCCCTTTCCTTTGGATCGTGGTCCTGTTGGAAGATCTACTGTAACCACAAGCCCAATTATCTGTTGGTACTTTTACCATGTATTCTACCAAGCTATCTACAGGCCCCACAATGTTAAAGATCCACCATCATACTTCGTAGTAGGAATGAGGCACATTTCATAGCTATCTTTCTGTCTAAATCAAACCCATCTCTGGTGTTTGATTCCAAAAAACTCTATTTTGGTCTAATCTGACACAGTCCAACAGAAAGTTCCAACGATGGCTGGCAAACTGGACAGTAGGTGCACAAGTTTGTTGTTTGATGGCACCAAAGGCTTTTTCATGCCAATCCTTCCAAAATTGTTGTTATACTGTATAAGTGAATCCCACTAGCCTCTGCAATTTCTACAACTGTGAACCTTACAGAAAGTTTGGCTACTTGAACCAACTTCCTCACAGTGTGTGGATTAATGTACACACAAGTACTTTTCCAGGTTAATTGTTAAAGTTCCTCTACTATGCATTATGAAAGGTTTATGTTTTGGTTTTGGGAGTCCCCAACAACAGGCTGACATGTATGTAAGGTCAAAAAACACTTTCATTGTCTTATAATATGCATTTATTTTTACCTTATTTGCTCAACGACTCCCAAACGATTCATTCAACGATTAATTTTTCCAAACCCCTCCTTTGCGTGATGATAATCTGCAGTGATTGGTCAGATTGGTCTCATTTTCATTTCATCATGCCTGCAATGCCTGATAAAGCAGCGTTTGTGAGCGCAGTGCTGCTTTGTGTACGTCCTAACGAGAGAAACAACTATTTTAACGCTCCAATAGCGGCACCTTTCAATGATTCAGAGTCGACTCTTTCTTTTGAGAGACAATAACTTTATACACGGTGCACTTTCAGATTTAAAACTTTGCAGGTTTTTTCATTCACTTATAGCTGTTACACACTGCATGAAAGGTGAATTTCAAAAATATAAATAGGGGCACTTTAACATCCCAAGTTGATTTAAATGTCTTAATTGTTGTCCAGATATTGTAAGCATTTTCCTTTAATGATTAAATTCAAGAATATTTGTATAGCGCTTTTTACGATACAATTGTTGCAAAGTAGCTTTACAAAGCAGAAATTAAGTTTCTACAATATATTTATATATTACAGAAACTTAATATTTTAACTTATGGCAAAATTTGGTTAATTCTGTATATTGTCTGAGGGTTGGCTTCATCCAAGGGGTTGGCATCACCTCTTCTCAGATGTTTGGTCATCTCAGATTATTTAAGGGTTGGATCCAGACTGAAGCTTGTGAAATTCCATGCCATGGCAGAAACAGAGAAACAAATAGAGACATAACTAGCGTAGCTGTTGTTCAATCCAAGCAAAAAATATTTGTTCAACCAAAGCTAAAGCATAATAATGTGCGTTTGATCAGGTATAACTGCATTATAAGATTGTGAGATGCATTATATGAATGTTTGGCTAAAGAGATGTGTTTTTAATCTAGATTTAAATAGAGAGAGTGTGTCTGAACCCCGAACATTATCAGGAAGGCTATTCCAGAGTTTGGGAGCCAAATATGAAAAAGCTCTACCTCCTTTAGATGACTTTGCTATCCGAGGTACTACAAAGAGTCCAGAGTTTTGTGACCTTAGGGAGCAGCTTCAAATCAAATCAAATCAAATCACTTGTATTGTCACATCACCACAGCACAAGTGCCTTGGTGAGTGAAATTCTTATGAGCGTGCTCCAGACAGTGCAAAAAAAACAAAAAAAAAAAAACAACATTTACATATGGACAGTACATATTTACAGACTGTACAGAAGACAATGTGCAAAATACACATACATATACTCAGTACACATAGTGTACTATAAAGACATACTTAATTATCAACTACACATTATACACCGTATGTGCACATCTACATTATGTACACTATCTATACATTATGTAGTCTATACATAGTAATAATAATGTGAAGGTGCAACAGATTATAAATTAACAGCAGATTGGTTGAGCAGCAGATAGTTGTGCAAAGGTGCAACAGATTATGCATATGCAGTGTCGTGGATGTGCATTGTATGGTGTCCAGTGATAGCAGATAGGTTGTGTTAGTGCAGTGTGTGTGTGTGTGCGTGTAGTCCAGTTGAACTGTATTAAAGTGCAGTGCATGGCATGTTGTGTGAGTGGGAGTGTGGTGTAGGTGAGTTATTTGTGACTGTTCATTAGCCTGATAGCCTGAGGGAAAAAGCTGTCCCTCAGTCGGCTAGTGCGGGATCGGATGCTGCGGAAACGTCGCCCTGAGGGCAACAGAGAGAGCAGTCTGTGGGACGGGTGGCTGGAGTCTTTGATAATCCTCCAGGCTTTCCTTGTACACCGCCTGGTGTTGGGTATATCCTGGAGGGAGGGAAGCTCACCTCCAACAATGTGGCGGGCAGTTCGCACGACCCTTTGCAGAGCCCTGCGGTTGCCAGCGGTGCTGTTTCCAAACCAGGCGGTGATACAGCCGGTCAGGATGCTCTCCACAGTGCAGGTGTAGAAGGACCTGAGGATTCTGGGGCTCGTTCCAAACTTCCTCAGCCGTCTCAGGAAGAAGAGACGCTGATGTGCCTTCTTCAGCACTGCATCTGTGTGAGCAGACCATGTGAGATCCTCGGTGATGTGAACACGAGGAACTTAAAGCTGCTCACCCGCTCCACAGGTGTCTTGTCGATGGTGATGGGTGTGTGTTCTCTGCTCTGTCTCCTGTAATCCACCACCAGCTCCTTGGTCTTGTCGATGTTGAGTGAGAGGTGGTTCTCCTGACACCATTTAGTCAGGGTGCTCACCTCCTCTCTGTAGGCCGTCTCATCGTTGTCGGTGATCAGGCCTATCACGTTGTGTCATCAGCAAATTTGACGATGACATTGGAGCTGTGTGTTGCTGTACAGTCGTGTGTGTGTACAGGGAGTACAGGAGTGGGCTGAGGACGCAACCCTGCGGTGCACCACTGTTGAGGATCAGGGGAGATGATGTGTTGTTGCCCATTCTGACCACCTGATTTCTGCCTGTCATGAAGTCCAGGATCCAGCTGCACAGAGATCTGTTCAGTCCTAGAGTCTGGAGCTTCGCAACCAGTGTGGCAGGCACTATGTGTTAAATGCCGAACTATATCCACGAACAGCATCCTCACATAGGTGTTCTTATTTTCCAGGTGGGAGAGAGCAGTGTGCAGGTGAAGGCAATAGCATCGTCTGTGGAACGGTTACTGCGGTATGCAAATTGTAGTGGGTCCAGTGAAGCAGGCAGCACAGAGCAGATGTAGTCTCTGACGAGCTTCTCAAAACACTTGCTGAAGATGGGTGTCAGCTTGGATTGTAGCGTGATAGAAGATTAGTTAGGTACGCAGGAGCTAAATCATTTAGGACCTTATAGGCAAGTAATATTATTTTGTAACTGATACGAAACTTAATAGGTAGCCAGCGCAGAGACTGTAAAATTGGATTAATATGATCATATTTTCTTGATGGTAAGGACTCTAGCGCAGCATTTTGTACTATCTGTAGCTTGTGTATTGAAGATGCAGGACAACCACCTAGCAGTGCATTACAATAGTCCAGTCTAGAGGTCATGAATGCATGAACTAACTTTTCTGCATCAGAAACACTTAACATGTTCCGTAGCTTGGCAATGTTTTAAGATGGAAGAATGCTGTTTTTGTAACATGGGAAATATTATTTTAAAAAGATAGGTTGATGTCTAATACAACACCCAGATTGTTGACTGTAGAGGAAGTAACAGTACATCCATCTAGTTGCAAATTGTAATCCAAGAGAATCTGTGTTCTGTTTTTTGGTCCAATAAGTGATATCTCTTTGTCTTATCAGAGTTTAAAAGGAGAAAATTATTGGTCATTATTGGTATTTTATATTTTTAACACACTCCGTTAGCTTAGATCATTTAGAAGTTTCATCTGGTCTTGTTGAGATATATAGTTGAGTATCATTAGCATAACAATGGAAATTAATCCCGTATTTTCTAATAATATCACCATGGATTTTTTTAAATAATTTTTATATTTTCCAACCCTCATTCTGGCCATCTCTCAGAAATGATATGTTTGAAGTGGGCAGCTCCTTTAAGGTTGTCTGATATGATTGGCTAACATCATTGCATAGTAACAGTAACAACGTCCCCTATTGCATATGAGTAAGTGTTTTGAAAACATTATCCAAATAAACTCATCATTAACAGACAAAGCACAATCAAATGATTTTCTTACAGGCTATGATGCAGTTTCTTGTGAACTCTCATTACACTGCACTTCATCTACAAAACAATCTGCAGTCAAATGCTCCAAACAAACACATAATCCTCAGATACAATCCAGGATGTCATTCAAATAAATCATCCACTGGTTCCTGATGCTGGGACTCTTCTGAATTCTGTACAGAAATGCAAACAGCTGTATGCATCATAGAAAATTTTATTTTGCTCTTCAATTTGTCTTGTTGTCAGCAGACTCAAGCGCATTGAGCACACCAGTTAATGAATGCACATCTGTATACTGTATACCGTTTAGAAAGAGACAATGAACACATTTACATGCACACCAGTAAACTGATAACTCACAAATATCAGCTTATTAAAATAACCAGTTTTCCATGTTTATATGCACATTAGTAATCTGACAACGCAAGTAAGCCGCATTTACATGACTTTATTAATAAATCAGGATATTTCCACTGTAGTGACATCAAAATATAATCATTTGCGTATGTGACTCTAAGTATTTGCAGGTCGTGAGGTTCAAATAAAGCTTGCAACATGTCAGCGAGAAACTTACAATTCATATGGCCTAGTATCCTCCTCTCTTGCAATTACAGACTCAGCGTTTTGACTCAACTACTTCTACTTCTGCTGCATGAGATGAGAACACATTTTTGATCATTTTCTGGGTCATAAAAGAGTCTGCGTTTGTGATGTATTCCCTTCTTTCTTTACTGTAAAAGTTTTCTCCATCCAGATCAAGGTTATTTTCGTAAACGAAAACTAAAACCGAGACGAAAGCGATTGATGAAAAAACTATTTCGTAAACTAAAAAAAAATAAAAATGAAATAATATTTCAAAAACTAATATGAAATGAAACTAACAATAGTTATTGAAAAACTAACTGAAATAAAATAATAATTAACAATCGTTTTTCACAGAATCCATGTTGCTTGAAGTCCAGTGTGAAGTTTTCACAGTCAGTGATGATTTGGGCTGCCATGTCATCTGCTGGTGTTGGTCCTCTGTGTTTTCTGAAGTCCAGAGTCAACGCAGCCATCTACCAGGACATTATAGAGCACTTCATGCTTCCTTCTGCTGACGAGCTTTATGGAGATGCTGATTTAATTTTCTAGCAGTTCTTGTCACCTGCCCACACTGCCAAAGGTACCAAAAGCTGGTTAAATGGCCATGGTGTTACATGTAGTGTAGGCAGTCATATGCAAAAAAATAAATCCCTAGTGACATCACAAATCTCACAATATCCAAACAAGCTGTTTTTAGAGCTTGATTAAATAAATGCTTTGTTTAAAGATAGGATTACATTTTATTATTTAAAACTTGTTTGAATGGCTTAAAACCCTCTTATGTGTTAAAAGATCAAGACAAATATGATTTTCAGGTCATGACCCTTTAATGCAGCTGACTTGCAGCTCTGGGCTGTGTTTCCCAAAAGCATCGTAAGACCAAGTATATTGTAGAACCATTGCAATTAATGGTCTCTATGATCACACAGTCAAAGCGCAACCCAGATCATTTGCAACATATGGCCTCTAGATTGGAAGCGTAATAATATGGTAATTTGTGATAAAATACTGTACATCAAACTGGCTTATTTACCTCTAACTACATTGAAAATTCTCAATATAACAGATATTTTAACCCAGAGCCCTGGGCCCGTTTTTATCAAGCCTCTAAGAAATACTCTCAAGAACACAGCTAATAATTGACTAATTAACTAGACTGAAGTCAGTTATGATGTACTTAGGTAATGTAAAGTTCTTTGCTCGTTTTGAGTAGCTGAGGAAATGTAACAGTTTGATTATATGCTCGTTGCCAAACATTTCAATAACATTCTTCCTCTCCTGAAAGATTTGCGCATGTCTCTGTATCCTCAGCGCCATCACAAGCCCCTGCTGGCAACTTCTAACCACCTGAGAGACCTCTTCAGCTGTCTTAAATAACTGCGAGAGTAAGAGCAATTCTTAGCTTTAAGAAATTTGATAACTTGCTTTTATATTTAAGTTTGGAAGCAGGAGTACATTTAATAGATTCTCAGCACTTCAGACCACAATGGCACTTTGAGAAGATTAATGAATACGGGCCCAGATGTTCTTGTGTTGAATCCTTCACTTGCTTTGACCAAGGCACTGTTAACACACGCTCAGTGACTAGACGAATATTTTCCAAACCTCAATAGCATCAGCTGTCAAACGAGAACAAAAGAGATAAAACAGTGAGAGAATACCTCCAAGTGGCTCACTGACAGATGATATTAGGCCTGTCTTGGAAAGCTAAGGAGACAGTATAAACACAGAGTAAGCAAAGAGGACAGAACATAACAAGCTGTATCCTAGTGGAAGCAGTAAACCGAAGCTGACACACTCTCCCAGCATGCCTTTCATTTCTCTCCCTCAGAACATCCTCTGTCATACAAAGAACTCTTTACTGCTGGCTTCTTTTTAAGAACCAAATAAATCATTAAAAACTTTTCTCTTTTTTAATAGCTTTTAAAAATTGTGCACTCAAATCTTTTGTAAATTATGACTGCTTTTGGTGTAGAACATATTACCGACATTTTAAGTGGACAACTCAGGGAACACTATAAAATAATAATAATAATAATAAAATAATATAAAATGCTTTTCATGACATCTTCAGGGGTTGTGATATGAGCAAACCATAACATGCCGCAGGCATGATTGATACTCAAATCTGAGTAAAATGAATAACTTTACTGATGAACATTAAATAATGCTAAGCAAATTCATGTGTTATCAAGGCATGTTTCAAAATATTAAAAAGCATTTTCACATTTGCATGAAAACGTCTAAAAAAAATGTATTTCAAAGGTACTACTGATAGCACAATTACTGCAAGAATAGCTCAAAACAAAAAGCAACATGCTTTGACTGTTCAGTATTTTCCCAATGATCAAAGAGTCTTGGAAATGGGTTGAATTTCAATACTCATGCAAGACTTTCATGTCAGACACACGTCACATAAATAAAGGCACGTTTCTATGTCAACCAAACAATAGAGGTCCATATCTTTTTCAACCATCAGCCGAATATTGGCTTATAAAATGGACCAAAGAATAATACTGAGAACTTTGTCCCACTTATATATCAATATAAAAATAAAGCAACTATGAGACACACAATTACATAAATACACTCAGCATTCTTTCCAGATCAAGTCCGTGGTGCAAGGCTGATATTGATTGTTTTTGCCATCAAATGCCATTAAAATCTATTCCTGATGGCATTATTGGATCATATTTTGGAAAACCATTAGCATTAACAGGTGTTTCCAACATGTGAATCCCTTGCCAAGAAAACCCAACTGATCATTGTTCAGGATCTGATTTGATTGTGCTGTTAAAATAGCAACATGTGCAGAAGATCGTAACACAGGGAGGGTGTGGAGCCTTTTGAAAAGGTTGAGTTCAGTCATTGTTAAAACTCTTCATCTAGCGGCTTTGCATGAGTCCTGATAAGAGCAAAATGCAATATTAATATCTGAGTGGAAGGTAGGGGAAATCCTGATGATGATGTCATTTATTTTTGTCAGAACTCTTGTTTTTCTAGACGTCATTTGATATTATGATTCTTTTACTTACGATTTAGTATTACTCATAGAGAAGCTTGCATCTTTCTTGCATCAGTTGATGTATGTGCAACCAATCGCAATGTTATCAAGTATTTTTACTGTTTCCTGGGAAATTGAAGATGCTATAAAACAAGCTGGTAGACACATCGACAATGGTTGAAGTAAATGAAAGCAAGTGGCCGTGGTCATCACATCATTTTATGAGCTGGGTGGAGGACTGAAGGTCAACTCAGGTGAGACAATGACAAAACATGAGTTGGCAAAGAAGCAAACGGATTAACAAAAGAGCTAAGTTCTCATATAAAGGTCATACAAGAGTAAGAAGGGTATGGAAGATATTATTTAATTGGATCGTCTGTGCCCCACCATAAACATCATTGAGAATCTGATGATCACGTAGCTCTTTTCAGACAGTGACAGCTCATCATGAGCATAACAGAGAATCAGATTTTAAAGTTGAAATGAAAGGTAAAATTATTTGTTGACTATCATATGACTTAGAAATTTAGGAATATAGCACAAAAGTTGAATGGACTTCTACATTTTATGGCATCTCTGTAGTGTTTGTTGGTCTTTTTTGGAGATTGACAGACATGAACTCTATGTGTGATCACTATGTATTTGTGTTGAAAAGAGCTGCATGAAGATTCTTCAAAAGTACTCCTTTTGTGTTCCATACTTACTGTATATAAAACAGAATGACAAATGAAAAATGGACAAAATACATTTTTGGTTAAACTTTTTGCATAATGTACATATTTTAATAAATGTTCAAACTAAAAGTGCAATTAAAATGCAATTATGGTTTATTCTCAGCAGAGAACAATATTTTGTCAAGAACAAAAGCACTATGATAATTTTTCTGATACCAAAATATTGTCAAATGATGCTCATTCATACAATAAGGAATTTCATGGAATTTTATAAGCTCTATATCAAATTTTCAAATGGTTCTCTTCAAATTCCTTAATAAAAATGAATATAGATGTTGACACAAAGCAACAGCTATACAAATAGCATTAAGATCAAAGCTCAGATAATTTTATCTTTGAGATATCTCTTTTTTGATAGCAGACTTTGTGTGCCAGACACAGCGTGAGACATTTCTGCTCTGAAATTCTAGAGGAAATCTGGACAAATCTGAGAAGCTGTGATTTAACAAAAGATTTGATTTAAACCACATTTGGTCTCAATGCAGGATACCACCAAGGAGAAACAATAGACACTAAATGTTCTTTTCTTATGGGATCTGTCATATGATTATGATATAGCAGGTGTTTTGGAAAAGAACAGACCACGGATTCAGTAGAGCACACGTTCACAGGAAACAGGATATCATTGTCAACTGAGTGCCAATATAACAGAAATCATGCGAGAATCTATGGGACATCCGTGTCCAGTGACTTCAAATCAAATGGCAAACGTCATTCCAGAGGCTGACTCACAGACAACTGATAAATTCACACCCGTACCCAACCCTCTCAATCCTGGACATACCCTGCTATGGGCCTCATTTCACTTTTATCCCCACAGTCTAATATGAGATGAAGTGTTTGGGGAGGGTTCATGTAAAGCCCAGACCTGTACAATCTATTGAGCACTCGCTAGGAAACAGCTCTCAACATCTGCTCTGTCTTTCATGCCTTATATGCCATTCTAGCCAAAAGACAGCGCCGCAGACATGCACCTCACGCTTCACTCAACACTTTTTCTAAACATGAACCTTCAGAATTAATTTATGTGATCCTGCACGCCAGTACGAAGCTTAATCACTCTTGAGCAAAGCTGAAGACTCATTGTGATGTTAATAGACGTGTGTACCCGTTCCAAACAATAAACACTTACGCAAAGACCCATCTACGGTTGATTTTACCATTATCTTAGGTTGCTCAGATGTGTATGTCAAGAATTATGTTGATCAATCGGGATGGAAATGACTGAATGAAGTTCAGCCTGTGTAAAATATATAATTAAGCAACATGTTTTTCTTAAAAAGCCATCACCTTGCAGATGCATTAGACAAACCTTTACAGATTGCAGCTTGAAAATGACATACAGTAAATGTAAAGGCAAGTGCTTTTCAATAACAACACAAAGCCCTGATGGACAAGGTAAATATACTTAACAAAATTATAAATGCAACACTTTTTGCCCCATTTTTCATGAGCTGAGTTCAAAGATCTAAGACGTTTTTCTACGTACTCAAAAGGCCTATTTCTCTCAAATATTGTTCTCAAATCTGTCTAAATCTGTGTTAGTGAGCACTTCTCCTTTGTCGAGATAATCCATCCACCTCACAGGTGTGGCATATCAAGATGCTGATTAGACAGCATTATTATTGCACAGGTGTGCCTTAGGCTGGCCACAATAAAAGGCCACTCTAAAATGTGCAGTTTTATCGCACAACACAATGACACAGATGTCGCAAGTTTTGAGGGAGCGTGCAATTGGCATGCTGACTGCAGGAATGTCCACCAGAGCTGTTGCCCATGAATTGAATGTTCATTTATCTACCATAAGCCGTCTCAAAAGGCGTTTCAGAGAATTTGGCAGTACATCCAACCGGCCTCACAACCGCAGACCACGTGTAACCACACCAGTCGATTACCTCCACATCCAGCCGATTACCTCCACATCCAGCATCTTCACCTCCAAGATCGTCTGAGACCAGCCGATCTCAACCTGATCAACTCTATGTGAAGGAGATGTGTTGACTGCGTGAGGCAAATGGTGGTCACACCAGATACTGACTGGTTTTCGGACCACCCAAATACAGTAAAACTGCACGTTTTAGAGTGGCCTTTTATTGTGGCCAGCCTAGGGCACACCTGTGCAATAATCATGCTGTCTAATCAGCATTGGCTGCACTTTAACACAGTTCCACTGGACTACACGCACACACTGCACTAACACAACCTATCTGCTATCACTGGATACCATACAATGCACATCAGCGACATTGCATATGTATAATCTGTTGCACCTTTGCACAACTATCTGTTGCACAACTAATCTGTATTGTTGCACAAATATACTGTATAATGTATAATCTGTTGCACCTTCACATATTACTATGTATAGATGTGTATATAATGTAGAATGTGTACAATGTGTATTGGTAACTAAGTATGTCTTATAGTACACTTTGTGTACTGAGTATATGTATGTGTTTTTTTGCACATTGTCTTCTGTACAGTCTGTAAGTATAGGTACTGTCTATATGTAAAAAAAAAATTGCACTGTCTGGAGCACGCTCTCAAGAATTTCACTCACCAAGGCACTTGTGCTGTGGTGATGTGACAATAAAAGTGATTTGATGATTTGATCTTGATATGCCACACCTGTGAGGTGGATGGATTATTTCGGCAAAGGAGAATTGCTCACTAACACAGATTTAGACAGGTTTTTGAACAATATTTGAGAGAAATAGGCCTTTTGTGTACATAGAAAAAGTCTTAGATCTTTGAGTTCAGCTCATGAAAAATGGGGGCAAAAACAAAAGTGTTGTGTTTATAATTTTGTTCAATGTATATATACAGTATATTATGCATAATATTTTATTTTCCTCCAGAACGTGTGTCACAATTATTTAACTATGGTCAAATAGTTTATTATTTGTTAAAATAATACAGTATCTCACAGAAGTGAGTACACCCCTCACATTTTTGTAAATATTTTATTATATCTTTTCATTTGACAACACTGAAGAAATTACACTTTGCTAAAATGTAAAGTAGTGAGTGTACAGCTTGTATAACAGTGTAAATTTGCTGTCCCCTCAAAACAACTCAACACACAGCCATTAATTTCTAAACCGCTGGCCACAAAAATGAGTACACCCCTAAGTGAAAATTTCCAAATTGGGCCCAATTAGCCATTTTCTATCCCCGGTGTCATGTGACTCGTTAGTGTTACAAGGTTTCAGCAGGTGTGTTAAATTTGGTGTTATCGCTCTAACTCTCTCATACTGGTCACTTGACATTCAACATGGCACCTCATGGCAAAGAACTCTCTGAGGATGTGAAAAAATTTGTTTTGCTCTACATACAGATGGCGTAGGCTATAAGAAGTTTGCCAAGACCCTGAAACTGAGCTGCAGCACGGTGGCCAAGACCATACAAGAGGACAGGTTCCACTCAGAACAGGCCTCGCCATGGTCGACCAAAGAAGTTGAGTGCACGTGCTCAGCGTCATATCCAGAGGTTGTGTTTGGGAAACTAGACGTATGAGTGCTGCCAGCAATGCTGCAGAGGTTGAAGAGGTGGGGGGTCAGCCTGTCACAGTTCATTGAGGGAACCGTGAATGCCAACATGTACTGTGACATACTGAAGCAGAGCATAATCCCCTCCCTTCGGAGACTGGGCCGCAGGGCAGTATTCCAACATGATAACGACCACTGCCTTGCTAAAGAAGCTGAGGGTAAAGGTGATGGACTGGCCAAGCATGTCTCCAGACCTAAACCCTATTGAGCATCTGTGGGGCATCCTCAAACGGAAGGTGGAGGAGCGCAAGGTCTCTAACATCCACCAACTTCGTGATGTCGTCATGGAGGAGTGGAAGAGGACTCCAGTGGCAACCTGTGAAGCTCTGGTGAACTCCATTCTAATTTGGACATTTTCATTTAGGGGTGTACTCACTTTTGTGGCCAGCGGTTTAGACAATAATGGCTGTGTGTTGAGTTATTTTAAGGGGACAGCAAATTTACACTTATACAAGGTGTACACTCACTACTTTACATTGTAGCAAAGTGTAATTTCTTCAGTGTTGTCTTGTCACATGAAAAGATCTAATAAAATATTTACAAAAATGTTAGGGGTGTACTCACTGCTGTGAGATACTGTATCTCCACACACCATTAGATATGACATTAAGCGCAACTTGTGTAGATTTATTTAGTAAAAAGACTTGAATGCTTCCTTTGGTGTATATTTGTATACTTCTACCATCTAATCAATCTCAGCATGTGTTAATTTTGTGTCGTTAAATGTTTGCCTCGCTAAGGTTAAATTATGCCTACATCTTTCTTTGGTCTTTACTCTGGAAGTGATCTGTTGGTTCTTCTAAACTTTAATTAAAACTGAACCTAAACTATATAAAATCGAAATAAAAATGTGTTCACAAAATAAAAACTAAACTAAAACTAAGAAAAATATTAATTAAACTAATAAAAACTAAATTGAATGTTATAGCAAATAGATGCGCTTAAATCTGCACAAACTTCTGTGAGATACTGTAATTTTTGGGTTGCCAAGCAGTATAGCACTTTGGTGCATGACTATAGAATGATAACTTTCAATCAGAATTTAGAGTCAGAACTGTCCTTTTTACAATGTGAAATGTGGATGCACATTTTATAATGACAAGTGATTTATCTTAAGCTAATGGCATGAGGTTAATGTGGAACAATGTAAATGACCTCAGTAATTATGCCAATATCTCATGGGAAAGCAGAGCTCATGTGACTATAAAGCCAGCCGAGCAGAGCCAAAGGACAATGTCAACAAATAAGGCTCCTTTTTTTACATTAGAAACATTCACATTAATTTGATGTGAGCACTAAAATAGCACAACGTGCATTACTTCAAATGAGTGGCATCATAAAATTTGCAGCATTTCACTTTCTAAATCGAGTCAGTTTCCCTCAAATCACACGCAGCTTCTAAATACAACAAACCCAAGGTCTGAGAAATGAGGAAGTAAATTAATAACTAAATCTGGGAATGAAAACAAAGTCGTATGTGCGATTCTGACCAGACCAGCAAGAGAGAGAGAGAGAGAGAGAGAGAGAGAGAGAGAGAGAGAGAGAGCAGACATGGGCTTAAGGCATGGAAAGGTTATAGATGATGGCTTTTTCAGTTCAGGTTGTTTTAATAAAAGTGACATCAGGCCACTCCAGAATTACAACAAAGGTCGACCTAAAAAAATAACACCAGGCTGTAAGACATGAGAAGTTAGTTTTTCCCACAACGGAGGAAATTCTTTCAAAAGACTTATGATGTTCACATCGATAGATCTGGCCGGTGGTTTCTAACAAATCCCTTTGTGTAAAGAGAGAACAAAATTAACCACATTTATAAAGTCATTCAGGAGATACTGTTTCAGCAGGAGGAGTACACCAGACATCTTTCAGAGCTTGATGATGTTGAATGAAGCGGTTCAGTAAAAGATCATCATATTGGACAAAGTGCGAATGGTGATGGATTCAGCAGATCTGGACGTGGAAAGCAAGATGAAAATCTGCCTTTTAGACTTGGAAACGTCAGAGCCATTTAATGGTGCATTATGGTGCTATTGGTCAAAGTCAGTATCCCTAAAAACGTGTAGACCTCATAAAGTTTATAGTAATGATTAAGTTGAAGTGGATAATTACGGTAACACTTTAGACTCTCTATTGGTAACTTTACAACATGTCAAGTAACAACTCCATGTCAACTACAGCAATCATTAGAGTATTAGTAGACTGTCTGCTTAATATCTACTAAGACTTTATTTTGATCCCCAAACACACATTAACTTAGAAACTACATGTTAACCTATTCTACTAACCCTAAATCTGACCCTAACCTAAACGTCTGCTAATATTGACTTCAGTGACATTTAGTTACAGAGTTACATTAACACTTTATTAAAGTCATTATATATGATGCATTATAGTAGTTTGAATGCATTAATTAAGTCTTAGTATACACCTTATAATACATTGCATGATCTCATGATCTCATGAATAATTGTAACTACAATTATAATACATTATGATCCTTACATATTCATTGTTACAGCTTTATGCATTAAAACATATGAAAAAAACCTTCAAATATTGCAATGCATTGTAACTTTGGATATGATTATAAATATAATGCATTACAATGTTCATTACAAATACCTTTATAATGCATTAAACATAAAGGCTTTAAGTCAAGTCAAGTCACCTTTATTTATATAGCGCTTTTAACAATACAAATTGTAACAAAGCAACTGCACAATATCAAAATAGGAAAATACTGTGTCAATGATGTAAAATGACAAGATTTAACACTCAATTTTCAGCTGAAGTCATTTCATTATTGAATTTTGTGATGTCATCGTCCAGCTCAGTTCAGTTTAAATAGTATCTGTGCAATTAAGTCGATGATATTGCTGGAAATTAAGTGTCCCAAACTAAGCAAGCCAGAGGTGACAGCGGCAAGGAACCAAAACTCCATCGGTGACAGAATGGAGAAAAAACCTTGGGAGAAACCAGGCTCAGTTGGGGGGCCAGTTCCCCTCCGGCCAGACAAACCAGCAGTTTGTTCCAGCTGCAGCAAAGTCAGATTGTAAGTGGTCTACTGGTTCCAGGGTCTTTTCCTGATGGTTGTCTAGGTGACGGGGTCCTCACTGGGCATCTGTCTCTGGGGCTCATCTATGTGTCCTCCGCTGACATTCAGGGCTGTAGGGGCTGTAGAGGTTGTCTCTAGGTGCTGATCCACCATTTATGGCAAAAATTTGGTTAATACAGTATAATCGCTGATGGTTTAAGTAAAGTGTAAGCAAAGTTCCCTATCTGTCGGTCACTACGAGTTATGTCGTGACGACATAGGGGATTTACCTGGAAGCCCCGATCATCTCTGACTTTAAGAGATAACGCCAATGAAATTGGCTAGTGGATTTTGCATACCTGAGCCACTCCCCGTGCATACGGTATAAAAGAATGACAGGTGCATCCACTCATTAGATTTTTGCTTCGGAGCCGAGTGGATGAGAAGTGTGCTGATCTCCACAAGCCTTTCATCTCTTATTTGTTCCTGGTTGGCGTCACGGTGCAGTCAGCAGAGTCACTCTCAGCTGCGATTCCCCTGGGCACTTCGACTAAAAGAGCAAATTCCAAAAGAGCAAATCACAGATGGTCGCGTCTTTTTCAAGATGCCATTCCGTCCGTGTCCTTCTGGTTGCAGTCGTTTCCTGTCCATGGATGACGGACACGATCATTGTCTTCAGTGTCTGGGCTTCCAACACGCTGAAGATGCGTTCGTGGATGACTCATGCACCTGTTGTGGGCGTATGAGCATGACTTCGCTGCGATCTCGCCTTTCCTTTCTCAAAGGATTGGCACCCTCTGCCGCCACCCGCGCTGGTTTCTCTGGCTCGAGCAGAGAACCACCGGCTGGCGCTCTGGGAGATCTGAGGGTAACAGTAAGAGCCTCTCCGCCGGGTACGTCCCCACAGACCTCTTACTCCTCACGCAGCGAACGTCCCGTCCGGTTCCCGGGTGATTTCGCTGGTCCGTCCCAAGCTCAGGGAGGACGAGGAGCAGGTCCTGCTGGTTGCACCGCATTGGCCCACCCGGACCTGGTTTCCCGAACTCATTTCCCTCGCGACAGCACCTCCCTGGCGCATTCCTCTGAGGAAGAACCTCCTCTCTCAGGGGCTCGACACCATATGGCACCCGCGTCCAGATCTGTGTAACCTCCATGTGTGGCTTACATTCATGTTTCGATCCTTCTGCGACACGGACCATTTGTGTTCGAGGGTCGGGCATGGCAGTACAGGGTCCTCCCCCTCGGGCTCTCCCTGTCTCCCCGTGCCTTTACAAAGGTCATAGAGGGCACCCTTACCCCGCTACGGGAAGTGGGCGTCAGGGTCCCCAACTACCTCGACGATTGGCCTATCTTGGCCCAATCCAGAGAGCAGTTGTGCGATCACAGGGACTTGGTGCTTCGGCACCTCAGCCAGTTGGGGCTTCGGGTCAACTGGGAAAAGAGCAAGCTCTCCCCTGTGCAGAGAATCCCTTTTCTCAGTGTGGAATTAGACTCAGTGAGTATGACGGCATGCCTCAAGGACGAGCGTGCCCAAGCAGTGCTGAACTGCCTAAGTTCCTTCAGAGGCAGGAATGTGGTACCACTGAAACAGTTTCAGAGGCTCCTGGGGCATATGGCATCCGTAGCTGCAGTCACGCCACTCGGGTTGCTTCATATTAGACCTCTTCAGCACTGGCTACACTCCCGAGTCCCGAGGTGGGCATGGCGCCGCGGTACACTTCGAGTAAGTATCACTCAGCATTGTCGCCGCTCCCTCAGCCCCTGGATGGACCTTGCCTTTCTACGGGCCGGGGGGCCCCTAGAACAAGTGTCCTGGCATACTGTTGTCACAACAGATGCCTCCAGCACGGGCTGGGGCGCTACATGCAACAGGCAGGCAGCCTCGGGGTTCTGGACGGGGCCCTGACTGCTTTGGCACATCAACTGCCTAGAGCTGGGGACAGTACATCTAGCCTTACGGCAGTTCCGGCCACTGCTGTTGGGCAAGCACGTGCTAATCCGCACGGACAACACTGCGGCTGTCTCGTACATCAACCGGTTGGGAGGTATACGATCACACCGCATGTCACAGCTCGCCCGCCATCTCCTCCTTTGGAGTCACACGCAGTTCAAGTTACTGCGCGCTGTCCACTTCCCGGGGAAGCTCAATCGTGTGGCCGACACGCTCTCACGACAGCTCGAGTCCCCCGGAGAATGACGACTCCATCCCGAGACGATCCGGCTGATCTGGACTCAATTCGGGGAAGCTCAGGTGGACCTGTTTGCTTCCCAAGAGTCCTCCCACTGCCAGCTGTATTTTTCCCTGACCGAGGGCCCCCTCGGCACGGATGCACTGGCACAGAGCTGGCCTCAGGCTTTACGCAAGTATGCGTTTCCCCCAGTGTGCAAGCTCAGGGAGGACGAGGAGCAGGTCCTGCTGGTTGCGCCGCATTGGCCCACCCGGACCTGATTTCCCGAACTCATTTCCCTCGCGACAGGACCTCCCTGACGCATTCCTCTGAGGAAGGACCTCCTCTCTCAGGGGCTCGGCACCATATGGCACCCGTGTCCAGATCTGTGGAACCTCCATGTGTGGCTCCTGGATGGGACGCGGCAGACTTGAGCGGTCTACCACCGGCAGTGGTAGAGACCATTACTCAGGCTAGAACTCCTTCAACAATGCAAACCTACGCACTGAAGTGGAGTCTGTTCGCGAACTGGTGTTCTTCTCACCGAGAAGACCCCCGAAGATTCACGATTGGAGTAGTGCTTTCTTTCCTGCAAGAAAGGTTGGAGCATAGGCTGTCGCCCTCCACCTTGAAAGTGTGTGTGACCACTATCGTGGCCCACCACAATGCAGTGGATGGCCGGACCCTGGGAAAGCATGATCTCATTGTGAGGTTCCTAAAGGGTGCCAGGAGTATGAATCCCTCCAGGCCACCTCTTGTGCCCTCTTGGGACCTTTCTATCGTCCTGGCTGGACTTCAGAGGGGCCACTTTGAGCAGCTGGACTCAGTCGAGCTGAAATTCCTGTCTGCTAAGACAGCGCACCTGACCGCGCTCACTTCCATCAAAAGGGTCGGGGACCTCCAAGCATTTTCGGTAAGCGAAAAGTGCCTTGTATTTGGGCCGGACTACTCTCACGTTGTCTTGAGACCCCAGCCTGGATACGTGCCCAAGGTTCCCACCACACCCTTCCGCGATCAGGTGGTGAACCTGCAAGCACTGCCCTCGGAGGAGGCAGATCCAGCCTTAGCGTTGCTGTGTCCCGTAAGAGCATTGCACATATACGTGGACCGCACCCGGAGCTTCAGAAACTCTGAGCAGCTCTTTGTCTTCCACGGAGGTCATCAGAAAGGGAAGGCTGTCTCCAAACAGAGGTTGGGCCACTGGATAGTGGAGGCCGTCGCCTTGACGTACCAATCTCAAGGCGAGCCATGCCCCCTGGGGGTGAGGGCTCACTCCACTCGGAGTGTTGCCTCCTCCCATGCATTTGCGCATGGCGCCTCTCTGGTGGATATCTGCAGAGCTGCGAGCTGGGCGACACCGAACACCTTCGCAAGATTCTACAGTCTCCGCGTTGAGCCAGACCGACAGATAGGGAACGTCTAGGTTACCTACGTAATCCCCATTCCCTGAAGGAGGGAACAGAGACGTTATGTCCCCATGCCACAATCTTGAACCATCGCTGGTTGCCAGGGACTCGTCTCGGCTCCTCAGCATAAAACCTAATGAGTGGATAAACCTGTCACCCTTTTATACCCGTATGCACGGGGAGTGGCTCAGGTATGCAAAATCCACTAGCCAAGTTCACTTGTGATGTTTTCTCTTAAAGTCAGAGATGATCGGGGCTTCCAGGTAAATACCCTATGTCGTCACGACATAACATCTCTGTTCGGGGTAACGTACGTAACCTAGACGTTACTTATGGAATGTCTAAAAGGGACTATCAAAATAAAGTGTAACCATAATTTCTGCACCTAATTTAATGGAAATGCAAAAATAATGACTGACTCTAATTCTAATTGACTTTGCCTCTATCTGTCACTATCTTCAATTAAAGAACAGGTGATCCCTGCAAAAATTAGCATGAATGGCTGAATCAATTTAACCAAAATACGAACAAACAGAGCATTTTTTTAAAGTTCCAAAGGAGTCTAAACATTCCATATTTGAGTTATTATGCTGTTTTAATCACTAAATGATTATGCATTCGCCTCTAAAAATCAGGTATTGCAGAAGAGTCAGTCACTCGTCACTGTGTATAAGACACCGCTTACACTGTCTGCTTACGCGAGCGGTAACAGCAGGAGTAACAGCCGCCCACTTCACACTACTCCAGACTACTGGCAGATGTGTAGACAAGGTATGCACAAATACAACACAGAGCACATTGCACATGTGTGGGCCCGGGAACATTTCGAGAAATATTTTGGCTTAGGAAGTTCTAGACTTTTGACAGACCACAAACCACAAACTCCTGGTGTCACTCATCCATAGACAAGACCTGGAGAATATTCCAATCAGATGTTAGACGCTGTTGATTAGGCTGATGTGATTTAGTGGAATGGCACAAAACTGTGTTTTCGAACTCCGTTCCTTGAATCCATTAATGACATGGATGCAAATTCAAAGAAAAACTCTTGCATCAACAGTCTACGATTGACGTATCCATGATAGCGCTGGCTCCGTTAGAGAGGAGCCTAGTCAAACCGAGTGCTGTTAGCTCAAGGTGAACAGTTCAGATGGACACCTGCTATGGGCACTCAAGGAACTTTTCCCCTGCAAAGCTGCACCAGACCATTCGCAGATGATACAGCTGGGAAAAGTGAGCTCATTCGTGGATCTGCAGAAACACAGTTGTTTCCCAGAGCACTGTGGACAATCCAGCTCTCTCCAGTTAGTCACTCATTAGTCTTGTAAGTTTGTGATACCCTTCAGTTAGAAGAAAATAAGAAAGAGAGCCATGGTATTAAAAAAGTAGAGTTATTTAGAGAACAGGGGGTGCTATGGTGTCGTGGCTCATGCTCAGTGCTGGAAACCTCACCATTGTGCCCTTGATCTATATATGCTTTATTTATTAATGTTAAAGGGTCAAAGACAATTAAAAGTGCATTGAAAACAAAATAAATAGAAAATAATAATTTTGGTTTCATATGATTTTGATTATGAACTATTTTCAATAAGTTTAAAATCAGTTCAATGTACAAAAAAATTGGTCACATATTAAAATGTTACCAACATTTAAATTTTCACCTAATTTTTTCTACATCGGACTGATTGAATTTAAATCTCATTTGATAAAACATATATACTGCAAAGGTGTTTTTTTATGTTCAAACATAACATGACTTTGGTTTGGGAAACTTTTTCAGATATTTATATATATATATATATTATATATATATATATTACAAGTTACTTAATATTTTCAAGAGTTGCAGCCTTACAAATGCATCATGCCCTGGAAAATATCAACAATATAATTTCAATTAAAAAATGAAAAGCATATTCAACATAGAAGAAGTGTATTCCAGCCATTGTATGTAAGGAGAAAAAACATTCAATAACACTTCAGTTTAGGGACCAATTCTCACTAATAAGTATTTGCTTGTTAGCATATTACTAATCTGTTTATTAGTACTTATCAATCACATATTAATATCTTATTCTGCATGACCATATTCAAGATCCCTTAACCATTAAACTTAACAACCTAACTATTAATAAGCAGAAAAGTAAGAGTTTATTGAGAGAAAAGTCAGTAACAGTGAGTTAATGGTAAACTGTGACCAAATATTAGATATGGACCAGGAGAAATGTCTTGCCATTGATCCTAAACCTAGCTATTAAACATCAGAAAGAAAATGAAAGCGATACATCTGAGGTTGATATAAATGACACAGTGAGAGGCACTTACAGCACAGTGCTCCCGGAGAGCCACTGCCATGCTTGGCTGATGTTTTGTGCTGACCGTCTGCAGTGCACTAAATCTGCTGCTCGTTCAGTGGAGACAGGGACATCATTAATAACTTCAGCGCGAATCTCGCCAGCTGACAAGAGCACACTCCTACTAAAAATACATGTGTGACCATGATAAACATTCCTCCTTTTCATCCATCAAGTCAGTGAGCTTTGACAAGCAAGAGTTAGAGCTGGCTGTCGGCGTTCTCGCAGGGGTGGCTGGCAGCTCCCATTGTGTACTTTGTAACGCAGGCCTATTAATTTATAGCACCTTTTCTGAAACAGCTGTGAAGCCGCAGCTATGAGCTGCAGGAGTGGATGATTTTCAGCACTTTTTTGGCTGAGTCTGTGAACTTAGGAAGGGTGAAGAGCATTAGAGGATACTGCTTTGTGTTTTCTTATTTGTGTTGCACTTTCCTGTGGCATAAGAGTCTGACAAATTGTTACATACTAAATGTGACCCTGGAGCACAAAACCAGTCGCTGGGGTATATTTGTAGCAATAGCCATAAATACATTGTGTGTCAAAATTATAGATTTTTTTTATGCCAAAAATCATTAGGATAATAAGTAAAGATCATGTTCCATGAAGATATTTTGTAAATTTCCTACTGTAAATATATCAAGCCTTAATTTTTGATATGTAATGTGCATTGCTAAGAACTTCATTTGGACAATTTTAAAGATGATTTTCTCAATATTTAATTTTTTTGCACCCTCAGATTGCAGATTTTCAAATAGTTGTATATCAGCCAAATATTGTCCTATCATAACAAACCTTACATCAATGGAAAGTTTATTTATTCAGCTTTCAGATGATGCATAAATCGCAATAGCAAAAAAATTGACAAGTTTGACTTGTTTTGTGGTCCAGGGTCACATTTGCCAGCAAAACTAGACACTGAGGGTTTCCACTTGCTCTGCATAGTGAGGTGAACTTTACATTTACATTTAGTCATTTTACAGACACTTTTATCCAAAGCGACTTAAAATTGGGGAATACATAAAGCAATTAATCTTGAAGAGGCAAACAGACAGAGGAAGTGCTCGTAACACCAAGTCTCAGGCATTGTTCAAATAAGCACAAGCTAGCAAGGGAAGGAGAGAAAGATAAAGAGAAAGAATCTGTTTTTTTTTTTTTTTTTTTACCGATCCCCATTCCAACATCTATTAAAAACAGGTCTGAGTTTCTCAGAACAAAACGAAATTGAATGAACAGATGAAGAAAAAAATGCTAACAGGTGGAAAAATGACAATGGCTCCACAAAAAAGGGGGAGAGGGTTAGTTCAACTGAACTGAACATGAGTCATATAATAGACGGCAACATTTAAAAACTGCTGGTATGGCCACATGAAAGCTTGCTGCTGGCATATAAACACTGATGAGCGCTCCTTACGCACATGGAAAAATATATTAATAGACAGCAGACTGGAATATGCTGCATTCATGCAATAATAAATCAAAAAAGCAAATGGAATATTAATTATGAAACTCATCATTGCTTGGCAAATTATGGAAAATTAACCTTTCATCATAGTTGATTAATCGCTGCATGTTTTTTGGTTTAAAAATAAATAACTCTACAGTCAACAGACATCATGTGATGTTTCAACAGTCAACACCAGAAAGAGAGCACATTTTTGATGTGGAGCTCTCCACATATTTTATTTATCACGCAATCTGACAAAATGAAAAATGAAAGTGCAAACACTAATGCTAATGCACGTTTGAACTTGTAATAACACTGGATCGTGCTGAAGAGAAATCAATGTCTCATCTGTGCTCAATCAGACTGACAAAAATAAGAATGTAACTGCTTGAATATAACTATTTTCTCAAAGGGATTCAAAATTTACATCACATATATGTGCATATGTTTATTTACATATTAAACTGGCAGTGGGTGAGACTAAATATATATTCCAAAAAGCTCTTCTGACATACAAGTCAGCTTTCTTATAGATATATCTTCAAGGCAAAGGAGACAATTGCACTGGCTGTAACTCTGATGACATTATCTTGGTTGCTTTCTCCAGCTCTGAACACAGGAACAGTGCATTGTTCAAAATACATGTAATGCATATTTAAGTGAAAGTGTGAATTGGACTGCAACTTCATACACTGCAAACAGAACTTTCAGAGTCTAAAATCAGATTGTATTCATTCAGACTGACTAAAATTTGTAAAAATACAAAAACACATAGTTTTTGCATTTTGGGCGAGCAGACGGTATTTAACGTGTGTCAGAGAAAACCGAGGCAACATTCCTTGCAGTTCCCTGGTTCACTAGAAGCATCGTATCTCTTATTGCATCTTTATCTGAGTTTTATTAACATCACCTCAAACATGGGAATGTACGGTGATGCATTGCTGCCACATACATATTATTTTTTCCACTCAATTGTCATTTTAACGACGAGATGTTTTCTTGTTGAAACGACATCTTTTCTTGTAATTATGAGATGTTGTCTTAAAAATTATATAATTATCTCATTAAAACGACACCTTTTCTCGTAACAATGAGATGTTTTCTCGTTAAAACGACATCTTTCCTCGTAAAAACGAGATGTAGTCGTAAAAACGATGTGATTAGATTGTTAGCATATTTTCTCGTAAAAATAAGATGTTATCTTAAAAATTATATAATTATCTTGTTAAAACAACATCTTTCCTCATAACGAGATGTTTTCTCGTTAAAACAACATCTTTCCTCATAACGAGATGTTTTCTCGTTAAAACGACATCTTTTCTCGTAATAACATGATGTTTTCTTGTTAAAACGCCATCTTTTCTCGTAGTGAGATGTTATGTCGTAAATCTATATAACTATCTCATTAAAACGACATATTTTTCTCGTATTAAGGACATCTTATGTATTAAAAACGATATGTTTTCCTGTTATAATAGATATATGGTAGCCTTCATTATGTGAATGAGCTGATTGTCCGCGCTTCTTAAAACTACATCTTTTCTCGTAAAAACGAGATGTTGTCATAAAAATTATATAATTATCTCGTTAAAACGACATTTTTTCTCATCATAACGATGATATAATTATCTCGTTAAAACAAAATCTTTTCTCATAATAACGAAATGTTTTCTTCTTAAAATTACATATTTTCTCGTAATAATGAGATGTTGTCGTAAAAACTAAATACAGGTGCCTCTCAATAAATTAGAATGTCGTGGAAATGTTCATTTATTTCAGTAATTCAACTTAAATTGTGAAACTCGTGTATTAAATAAATTCAATGCACACAGACTGAAGTAGTTTAAGTCCTTGGTTCTTTTAATTGTGATGATTTTGGCTCACATTTAACAAAAACCCACCAATTCACTATCTCAACCAATTAGAATATAGTGACATGCCAATCAGCTAATCAACTCAAAATACAAAATACAAAATACATGCAAAGGTTTCCTGAGCCTTCAAAGTGGTCTCTCAGTTTGGTTCACTAGGCTACACAATCATGGGGAAGACTGCTGATCTGACAGTTGTCCAGAAGACAATCATTGTCTTCAAACATATTTTATTTATCACGCAATCTGACAAAATGAAAAATGAAAGCGCAAACACGCAACGCTAATGCACGTTTGAACTTGTAATAACACTGGATCGTGCTGAAGAGAAATCAATGTATCATCTGTGCTCAATCAGACTGACAAAAATAAGAATGTAACTGCTTGAATATAACTATTTTCTCAAAGGGATCCAAAACTTACATCACATATATGTGCATATGTTTATTTACATTAAAACTGGCAGTGGGTGAAGACTAAATATACGTATATTCCAAAGCTCTTCTGAACATACAAGTCTGGGATACTTTCAGTTATTTTGCAAATTACATGTAGATGCTGTGAATTGCTGGTGTAACTCTGATAACATGTTTGTGGTTGCTTTCTCCAGCTCTGAACACAGAACAGTGCATTGTTTCAAATTATTGTAATGCATGCTGTTAAGTGAAAGTGTGAATTTGCCTGTTTATTTTCAAAGAACTCATGCAGAGATTAAAAACAGATTGTATTCATTCAGACTGACTAAAATTTGTAAATGGTACAAAAACAAAAACACATAGTTTTTGCATTTTGTGTGACGAGATAGAGGTATTTGACGTGTGTCCGAGAAACCGAGGCAACATTCCTTGCAGTTTCCCTGGTTCACTAGAAGCATCGTATCTCTTATTGATTCATCTTTATCTGAGTTTTATTAACATCACCTCAAACATGGGAATGTACGTGAAGCATTGCTGTTGCTGCCACATATTATTTTTTTACACTCAGTTATCATTTTAACGACGAGATGTTTTCTTGTTAAAACGACACCTTTTCTTGTAATAATGAGATTTTTTCTTGTTAAAATGACATCTTTCCTCATAAAAACGAGATGTAGTCGTAAAAACGATGTGATTATCTCGTTAAAACAACATATTGTCTCGTAACAACGAGATGTTTTCTCGTTAAAACAACATCTTTTCTCGTAATAACGAGATCTTTTATTGTAAAAACAAGATGTTGTGGTAAAAACAATGTAATTATCTCATTAAAACGACATCTTTTCTCGTAAAAATTAGATGTTATCGTAAAAACGATATAATTATCTCGTTAAAACAACATCTTTTCTCGTAACAACGAGATGTTTTCTTGTTAAAAAGACATATTTTCTCGTAATAATGAGATGTTGTCGTAAAAACTAAATACAGGTGCCTCTCAATAAATTAGAATGTCGTGGAAAAGTTCATTTATTTCAGTAATTCAACTCAAATTGTGAAACTCAAGTATTAAATAAATTCAATGCACACAGACTGAAGTAGTTTAAGTCTTTGATTTTTTTAATTGTGATGATTTTGGTTCACATTTAACAAAAACCCACCAATTCACAATAAATTAGAATATGGTGACATGCCAATCAGCTAATCAACTCAAAATACCTGCAAAGGTTTCCTGAGCCTTCAAAATGGTCTCTCAGTTTGGTTCACTAGGCTACACAATCATGGGGAAGACTGCTGGTCTGACAGTTGTCCAGAAGACAATCATTGACACCCTTCACAAGGAGGGGAAGCCACAAACATTCATTGCCAAAGAAGCTGGCTGTTCACAGAGTGCTGTATCCAAGCATGTTAACAGAAAGTTGAGTGGGAGGAAAAAGTGTGGAAGAAAAAGATGCACAACCAACAGAGAGAACCGCAGCCTTATGAGGATTGTCAAGCAAAATCGATTCAAGAATTTGGGTGAACTTCACAAGGAATGGACTGAGGCTGGGGTCAAGGCATCAAGAGCACCACACACAGACGTGTCAAGGAATTTGGCTACAGTTGTCATCAGAGTCGTCTTACCTGGGCTAAGGAGATGAAGAACTGGACTGTTGCCCAGTGGTCCAAAGTCCTCTTTTCAGATGAGAGCAAGTTTTTATTTCATTTGGAAACCAAGGTCCTAGAGTCTAAAGGAAGGGTGGAGACGGATTTGGCACCTGCCCACACTGCCAAAAGCACCAAAAGTTGGTTAAATGACCATGGTGTTGGTGTGCTTGACTGGCCAGAAAACTCACCAGACCTGAACCCCATAGAGAATCTATTGGTATTGTCTAGAGGAAAATGAGAAACAAGAGACCAAAAAATGCAGATGAGCTGAAGGCCACTGTCAAAGAAACCTGGGCTTCCATACCACCTCAGCAGCGCCACAAACTGATCACCTCCATGCCACGCCGAATTGAGGCAGTAATTAAAGAAAAAGGAGCCCCTACCAAGTATTGAGTGCATATACAGTAAATTAACATACTTTCCAGAAGGCCAACAATTCACTAAAAAAAAATGTTTATTGGTCTTATGAAGTATTATAATTTGTTGTGAATTGGTGGGTTTTTGTTAAATGTGAGCCAAAATTATCACAATTAAAAAACCAAAGACTTAAACTACTTCAGTCTGTGTGCACTGAATTTATTTAATACACGAGTTTCACAATTTGAGTTGAATTACTGAAATAAATGATTTTTTCCATGACATTTTAATTTATTGAGATGCACCTGTAATTGTCTTGTTAAAAGGACACCTTTTCTCATAAAACAAGATGTTATGTCATAAACACTATATAATTATGTCATTAAAATGACACCTTTTCTCGTAACGAGATGTTTTCTCGTTAAAACGACATCTTTACTCATAATTATGATATGTTTTCTTGTTAAAATTACATATTTTCTCGTAAAAACGAGACGTTGTCATAAAAAACTATGTAATTATCTCGGAAAAAAAAACATTTCTCGTAACAATGAGATGTTTTCTCGTTAAAATAAAAAAAAAATCTCGTAATAAGGACATATTATGTCTTAAAAACGATATGTTTTCCTGTTATGATAGATATATGGTAGACTACATTATGTGAACGAGCTGATTGTGCTACTGTCGCCACAGTCCTGACATAAACGAGGATCTGCACGCTGATGAAGTTATGAAATACACTGTTTTCTATTTTAATGTAATGGTTTTAACTTGTAGCGGCATGTCTATTAGGATTAACCTCCAATTTGTCTACAATATAGTGCTATCCAACAGCTGCACTCAGACCCATGACTCTTGGCTATAGTGAACGTGGAGCTGACGTCACGCCGCGTTGAGTTCTGGGAAACTGCTGTTTATCAGCCACACTGAGAGGATCGTGCTGCTTCTCCGCTGTTGAGTTCAGGGCAGGATTTTGATTTTCTGTCATGATTGTGGAAAATGTCACCATTGTTTGTCATTCATGCTGCATCGAGAATGGCAAAAGTAACTTTGATCATCGTTCTGAGAGAAACCTGGACAATGCAGTGTATTTTTTCACCTTTTGTCTGTGTAAAAACAGTGCAGATACGCACATAAGCCCAACACATGAACCCAACGTGTTTATTTACACATTAAGCGTTTTCCTCTCATATAAATGATGCTTAATGTACCGCGACAGTGATATAAAAGACCAAATCCTGTACGCACCTTACTAATAAAGCATATCTGCAGAAAAATGGATGAACCCAAAATATGAACGTTATACTGTTTTAATGCATACGTTTTTTCTTCATTACGATTTTCTAAAGGGAGAAAAACGCTTAATGTGTTAAACAATTAGCGTTAATATTCTGGCCTCATCTGCATGTATTTTAGCATCACTGTCTTACTAAGCCAGCATTTTAAAATGCTGCAAAACTGTTCAAGCTTCCCGGGATTTAATTATAGCTGTCATTTGTTGAAATAAACATAAACATAGTATTAGTATGCTTGTGTCTGTCTGATGAATGTGACCCACAATCTATAATTCTCCGCCATGGAAAAAATTATATTTACAATGACAACAATTATACTTTGTCATTAAAACGTTTCCAACAAAGAAATAGCTCGACTTCTGTCAGCTTGTTGAACACACACTTTATTTGGATAATCTACCGTATGATGGCTGAAGCAGCTGTTTTAACGCTAATCAGATCAAAGTGAACTAAATTCTTCAAAACCTAAGAGAAAAAAAATCTAATTATCATGCGAAGAGATAAAATAGCTTCTCTTCCTCTGCAAACGATCCAATGAAGAATGTGAATATTTAACTTAAAGGTAAAAACAAAACAATAGAAACGCAGGTATCTGTATTAATTCCAGCATTTGCAGAGGAGGGTGATCCTCTCAAAATGGCTGCAATGCGGCGTGACGTAGATTCACATTCTCTGTATGATTAGATCAAAACAGTTATTTTTGAATATTGACTCTGTTTTAACAAAAAATCTAAATACGAACAAAAATAAAGACATTTTCTAATAGGCTAATAATAATAACAATTAGTATTATTTCGTTCTTTTTGAAAATGGGCAAACGAAAATTAAGATATATTTTTTGTTCGGTGGTAAACATATGAGCTTATGCTTTAATTTTAGTTTCACATGCGTGGGCGGCATTGATACTTTAGTCTGATTATATATTAATTATTTTTGAATATTGAATTATATCTTTACTGAATCTGAATCAAGCCACGATCGCAGTTCTCTTTTTAACAGGCTTTTCTTTTTTCTTTTAGTCCAAAAATTTTTTTGCCACTAAACGCTTGAGACGAACTTTTTTCCGTTTATTTATTTATTTAAATAAAGCTTTTATCCAAAACATTACAAATTCGTTTAGTTGACTGCGGTTGCTAGATACGAATATCCCTGAATTAATGGCAGACGCATGCAAATGAAATGTTTCTCTAAACATTATTTTTTCACTAGTAAATAAATATCTCTATCGCGTCCCTTTAGTGTCGGGCGCTTGTGGCCATTATTGTTTCAGGAAATTGTGTTCAGCTGAATTGGAGTAGTATTTTGTTAGATGGGTTAAAAAGCGTTTACCGCGGCAGCCGTTTTGAAGCCCTCCTCGTGGGCGAAGAGAAAAAGAAGATGTGCTGTTAACGAAACGCTCTTCATAACTAAGATTCTATCGCCGCGGGAGTTCTGTTCGTTTTTTGAGTTGTACATTCCACCGCATGCAAACGCGATCAGGTACAGAAACTCGTATCTGAACAGAGATGAGCAACAACACCCGATTCTGTTTTAATCATTCTCGTGCTTAAAGCAAATCTCTCACGCGCTGCCAAAATACAGACAGCACATAATCCCACCAGAGACAGTTTATTGGATCACTTTACACACGATAAAGGATGCATATCACTCTGTCCCTGGGCTTTGGACTATCATCACTGTTTATACTTACCAACCTACAGGCAGAAACTCAAATCTGAAAAACCTGATTAAAAACTGTTAAAAGATATTGAAGCAGAGCAAGATTAAAAGCTTGTATTTTGGACCTATATAGTGTTTTTAGCTGCTGCCACCGATTTGGATGAACTCACAGAGACTGTAACATCTTTAGTTTCTGAAGATGTGTATTCCTACCAGGACTGTTTAACCTACAACAATCAAGTTCACCAAAACGCAGCTCCGTCAGGCCAAAGAAGATGCTTACAGGATGGGGGATAAATCGTTAAACAGGCCAAATACACACTGGAAAAGGAGATCAGGGTCTGGGAATTATTTGACAAGCTAAATTCAGTTCTCTTCCAGATCCTGCTTCAGTGTGGAAAGGTTGAAAGCTTTACAAATTACAAGACACCTCCCCCAGCACTTAGTCAACAACTGGCAGCACTTGAATGTCTTTTGCTGCAGGTTTGAAAAAACACCCCACAACCCGCCCTGAACACCTTCCACACGACCATTAACACCTCCAGACAACCCCCCTCTCCCCCACACCTGCACTGAAAATAAGTGAAGATGACGTGGCGGCAGGTCTTCATAAAGAACAAAAGAAGGAAAGCACCAGGCCCAGACGGTGTGTCACCAGCCTGCCTTAAATCCTGTGCTGATCAGCTGGCCCCCATTTTCACACTGATCTTCAACAGATCACTGGAGCTGTGCGAAGTCCCCTCATGCTTCAAACGTTCCACCATCATCCCTGTCCAAAGAAACCCAAAATTACTGGACTTAATGACTACAGACCTGTGGCTCTAACGTCTGTGGTCATGAAATCATTTGAAAGACTGGTTTTGGCTTATCTGAAGGCCTCCACTGGACCCTTACTGGACCCCCTGCAGTTTGCCTACAGAGCAAACAGGTCTGTGGATGATGCAGTTAACATGGGACTGCACTTCACCCTGCAGCATCTGGACAGACCAGGGACTTATGTGAGGATCCTGTTTGTAGACTTCAGCTCTGCTTTTAACACCATCATCCCGGACATCCTTCAGAATAAACTGACACAGCTCTCCGTCCCTACCTCCATCTGTCAGTGGATCAACAGCTTCCTGACAGACAGGCAGCAGCTTGTGAAGCTGGGAAAATTCTCATCCAGCACCCGTCACCACCACACTGGAGCCCCTCAGGGCTGCGTTCTCTCCCCACTGCTCTTCTCCCTCTACACGAATGACTGCACATCTAAAGACCCCTCTGTCAAGCTCCTGAAGTTTGCAGACGACACCACACTGATCGGCCTCATTCAGGACGGCGACGAGTCTGCCTACAGACAGGAGGTTAAGGAGCTGGCTGTCTGGTGCAGTCTTAACAACCTGGAGCTTAACACGCTCAAAACAGTGGAGATGATCGTGGACTTCAGGAGAAACCCCCCTGCTCTCCCCCCACTCACCATCATGAACAGCACGGTGACTGCAGTGGAGTCATTCAGGTTCCTGGGCACCACCATCTCCCAGGACCTGAAGTGGGACATTCACATAGACTCCATTGTGAGAAAGGCCCAGCAGAGGTTGTACTTCCTTCGCCAGCTGAGGAAGTTCAACCTACCACAGGAGCTGCTGAAACAGTTCTACTCTGCCATCATCGAATCCGTCCTCTGCACATCATTAACTGTCTGGTTTAGCTCAGCTACCAAATCTGACCTCAGAAGACTACGGAGGGTAGTCCGACTGCTGAGCGAATCGTTGGTACAACCTCCCTTCTCTCCAAGAACTGTACTTATCCAGAGTGAGCAAAAGGGCTGGCAAAATCACTCTGGACCCCGCACATCCAGCACACTCCCTCTTTGAACTGCTGCCGTCTGGCCGACGCTACAGAGCTCTGAGCACCAGAACGACCAGACACAGGAACAGTTTCTTCCCCCAAGCAATCCATCTCATGAACACCTGATATTAACGTGGAACACACAACACTATTTTACAACTATCTATTCACCACCACACATACATATATAATATTTAGTATTTAATTTTTTCCATTTCAAATTTGCACGTCAGACCTGTACACACATGAATGTCTGTATTGCATAGTGTTTTTGCAATTTTGTATATTGCCTATTTGTATATTGTTTATTTTGTTGTCTGTGTCCTGTCCCGTTGCTGTCATTCTGTTGCACTGTGGAGCTTTGTCACTTTAACAAATTCCTCGTATGTGTAAACATACCTGGCCAATAAAGCTCATTCTGATTCTGATTCTGATTCTGATTCTGTGTGTAAAGACCATCGACTCTACCGTGCGACTCAGCGGACACGGACACCAGCAAGGGATATAAGTATCGCTTTTTATTTTATCCTCTTTCTTACTGCTTGTTTCACTTCTTTTAGTTTTTATAATTAATTCTTACTATGTGTAAGTTGTTGTTTGTTAGCATGTGTTTTTTGACAGTGCTCTTTTTTAGGATTACTGAAAACTACTGCCGTTTGATTTATCTATTTAAATTTTATGTATGAATTTCATATGTCTTTATAGGTATTTACTTTAGTTTTTAGTTTAATACATTGTATTTATTTTAGTAACGTTACTTCAACATACTGCATGGAAATGAAATACCATATATATGGGTGTTTGGCTTAGTGTCATGTTAGAATAATTTTTATACTCAATATCTTTGGTTGTTTTAATATTTAAAAATGTTTTTAGCTTTATTTTTTGTTTTTCATTTAAGGTTAAGTTTTGAAATGTTGTTGTATATGCATTTGTCATTTTATTTAATTTCTCAATTTCTTAAATGTGTGTATATATATATAGTATTTATAGACTTGTAACTTATAGTTTTTAGTTACTTTTTCTTATTTGTAAGTCGCTTTGGATAAAAGCGTCTGCTAAATTACTAAAAAGTAAAAGTAAAAGTAAAAGTAAATATTCAATCTAGTAAATACATTTGAAGAAAAAAACTTCTCCATTGTTGTTCAACCGTAGTACCGTAGTACCGTAGTAGGTAGTCCCACCCCTCCTCCACTCTGATTGGTTGGCTGAATAGAAAGTGACAGTGATGAGCCTGATATATGATTATAGCCTGAGTATGATTTATTCAAAGTTGAACATTCTTCAACTCTCGGCGCTGAGAAAAACATGCCCGAACGCTCAGTGCGAAAAAGATGCTCAGCGCTCGGCACGCTCCTGCCGTTTAAAAAAAATGCGGCGCTCCCATTTGAAACAATTGAAAAAACATGCCAGGCTCGAGAAAAAATATATTTGGTGGACACGCTGCCATAGGCTACTGAAGGCTGCGCTGCGCTTGGGTACAGATGAGCTCAGGCGGGAAAGACCTCTTGTTGGATTTAGGATATACGAATTAAATAAACACAAATTATTTATTGTTTTATACATATATAAATATAAATGTATTTCCTCTATTATCACAATCCCAGCAAACATGCCCGCGCGGGCCCACTGTGGGTTTTCTGTGGGACAGTGCGGGCAGAGTAAATCCACACTAAACCCACGTAGGCCCCATGTGGGTTTGCCCATGCGGGGCCCACAGCAGTTTTGCCCGTTGGGGGCCCTATGTTGGTTTCTGTGGGCAAACCCACAGTGGGCATGCCCTCAGAAAACCCTCTAGAGGCCCCCTACTGGTTAGCCCATGCGGGCCCACAGCGGTTTTGCCCTTTTGGACCCCAATGATGGTTTTCTGCGGGCAGAGCAAACCCACACAAAACCCACTCGGGGCCCCCTGTGGGTTAGGCCATGGTCGGGCACATTTCAGTTTGCTCATTTGGGGCCAACCCACTGTGGGCTTGCCCATGAAAAAAGAAAAAATAACTTTTTTTTTTATTTACATGCAAGTGTTTCACTAAAATAAGATTTATGTGACAATGAAAGTAAATGTAAACAATAAATTGTCCATTACAAAAATATATATATATATATATTATATATATTACATATTCAAATACTTTTAACTTTAACTAAAACAGCACACGGTCAACAAGAAAACCTGTTGTTTGTAGCAGCTGTTTCCAGACAAAGTCAGACAGATTATATATTTTCCCATATTACAGTAGTTCACAAACCCAATTAGACCTCAAACAGAACACCCTATATTTACATTTACATTTAGTCATTTAGCAGACGCTTTTATTCAAAGCGACTTAAAAATGAGGACAATGGAAGCAATCAAAATCAACAAAAGAGCAATAATATACAAGGCTATAACAAGTCTCAGTTAGCTTAACACAGTACACATAGCAAGGGTGTTTTTTTATTATATAATAAATAAAAGTAAACCAGATAGAATAGAAAAATAATTGAGCAAGCTAGTGTCAGAGGCCTTGCATAGAAATATATATATATATATATATTTCAATAATTGACAAATAACACAAACTCATTATATATACATTATATATATATATATAATATGTGTGTGTATAATGAATTTGTGTTATTTGTCAATGCATTTAAATTAGTAATATACATAAATTATAATAGTATGCGTTGTCTTTTTTTGTGCTACAATGTATATTTGTATTTCGTTTTTAGGGCCGCCCACGCACAAATAGCCTATTAAATCATGAGCTAATGTTTTAACCCACAAACAAAAAATATGAAAAATCTAGCTTAGTTTTCATTTTCCCGTTTGCTAAACAGAACGAAATAGTAATAATAATTATTATTATTACTATTATTAGCTTATTAGAACATTTTATTTATTTTTTTAATTTTTCGATTTGTTGTTAAATCAAACTTCAGTCATTCAAATAAAGAAATATCCCAAGCCCAGAGTCGAATTCAAAAATAACTGTTTTAGATCCGATCATATTGCCTAAAAGAGTCATGGGTCTGAGTGCAGCTGTTGGATAGCACTATATTGTAGACAGATTGGAGGTAAATCCTAATAGACATGCCGCTACAAGTTAAAACCATTACATTAAAATAGAAAACAGTGCATTTCATTACTTCATCAGCGTGCAGATCCTCGTTTATGTCAGGACTGTGGCGACAGTAGCGTGGGACAATCAGCTCGTTCACGTAATGTAATCTACCATATATCTATCACAGGAAAACATATCGTTTTTGAGACATAATATGTCCTTATTACGAGAAAAAATAAGTTGTTTTAACGAGAAAAGATGTTGTTTTAACAATTAACAATTTTATCAAGAAATTATGTAGTTAAAATGACATATCTCGTTATTACGGCATAATTGAGTGGAAAATATAATATGTGCATGGCAGCAATGCGTCGTCGTAGGAATGAATTTACTCCAGGATTCTTTAAATCACTTTGGCAGGTAAACAAAGGCCATTCTCTGTTATTTTCAATTCATCCGTAGTGAGGGGAGGCAGCAGCCGATCGTGTTACCCTCAGTTGCTGGATGAACAGAGCCAAAAGAGAATCCTGTCTATCCTCGGCTGGGAGAGTCACTCTTAATTGTGCAGTGTTTTATAGCAGGAGTGTGAGGGAGAGCTATTACATAACTCTGTGCCCTTGATGTCAGATGACCCCAATGAAAGCTGAATTTATCATAGCAGGTGTCATCTTTCCTCTCTACTGTCTATTGTGTCTGTTTCGTTGGTGTAAAATCTGATTTACTTCATCTAGTCATCTTTAGGACAGAATCTAGTTAGTCTTGGAAGCCAGACCTTTGGTAGTCAAGAGGTCTGGTGCATTTTGGTGGTTTATTTTTATTTACTTATTTATTTTTGACATTAGATTAAAGGGAAGGTAAATCTGACATTGATATTACAACTTTAAAGGGGTCATAAGATGCGATTTCAAGTTTTCCTTTCTCTTTGGAGTGTTACAAGCTGCTTTTCTGAATCAGAATGAGCTTTATTGCCAGCTATGTTTACACATACGAGGAATTTGTTTTCGTGACACAAAAGCAGAAGGAGTTCGTCCATTTTGTTGGGTAGAGAGCAGAAATTCACTAGATGGATGCTGGGCAACGGCGTTCTCAATCCCCGCCGACGAAGTTTCACGAGCTTCCCCCGTCTGCGCGTCCTGAAGCGTCTAAACAGCACCGCTGTTCCACCGACTACAATGTCCAGCAAAACATCAGAATAGATGAAATCCGATTAAATATCGGGTGGTGTGTACTTCCGAATGTCCAGCAATTCGTCTCTGGTGAAACTGATTGCAGGGATATAACTAAAGACAGGACAAACTAACAAAAACACAAAAACAACTGCGGACAACGCCACAAAGGCTGCCATCTGCGGCGCCATCTTGATCTTTTTGCATATATAAGAGCTGTAAAGTTGCAAAGACTAAAGTCTCAAACCCAAAGAGATATTCTTAATAAAAGTTAAGACTTGTCCACGCCCCCCTAAAATATCTCAGTCAAACACGCCCCCACATAACTACATCACTGTGTGGGAAGATTTGCATAACACCACCCAATTGTTTTTGAAAAAAAAAGGCATACGTTTTATTCTCTCTGTAGTATTGTTGCCACCACCACCATGTCGTGGAGACACTGTGTGTTTCCAAATATGGAAAGGGGCGTGACATTTCCGTCACTTGCTTGAGGTGTTCGGCCAATCACAACGCATTGGATAGCTGGCCAATCCGAGCACATCTTGCTTCTCAGAACGATGAACTTTGTAAAAAAAATCTATTTCAGAAAGGCGGGGTAGAGAGGAGCAACAATGATGTACAGTATGTGGAAAATAATGTGTTATTTTAACATTAAACCGCGTAAACACATTACATTAAATCAAATACACACATAACCCCTTTAACTGCCTTATCCTTTTGAGTCTTGTCTGCTACTGGGTCAAGTTAAGTCAATTAATCTGTGAAGCACTTTTCACAATCCACACTGTTTAAAAGCAGCTTTACAGAGTTTCATAAGATTTTCAAAATTCACTTTATTTACATTTTCAGTATTTACTATAAGTGTGAGAAATGTACAGTGCTGGCTACTGGTGTACATTTGTTCTTAAGACTGTGAAATCAGAATGTGGATTATTGGCCTGTACTCAAGGAGTAATAATAATAATAAAAACATGGCCAAATTAAAAAAAAATATTTGGATGTTTGACGGAGTATTCTGTGCCAAATACACTCCTTCCGGGTTTGTATAATAGCTTGTTTCCACCGATGAGTACGGGTCAGTACAGTACAGTATGGTGCAGTACACCCTGATCTGGCTTGCGTTTCCACCGCCAACATACCCTACTTGATAGTCATGTTGCATGCCGGAAAGTAGCAATCGTCGTAATTTTTTCGTGCAAAGAAGAAGTGTGAAAATGTCTGTGTGCATGTGCGTGAAAATGTAAAATTATAAAATACACTGTTATATATTTTTGTTTTTGCGCACTGATTAAACAAGCCCAACATGCAGCATGATGGAACAAGTGAAGGAGACGCTTCATTCCTCTTGTAGCACACGTAAGTGATGATTCTTCGTCAATCGATCAAAGAATTGGTACGGTTAAGTTGCTATTTTGGTACATTCACAACTACTTACAGGGGAAACAGACATACTGATCATACATAAGCCATATGTTTCGGAAAGTTTTTTTTTTTCGATCATGGCCTTCATGACGTCATTAAGGGTGGAATTCCTTAAATTCCTTGTATGGGTACTTCTCCTGGAGGAGCGTGCACAAATCAACGTGCTTCATTCGGCAGCATTGCACAGGACTCGCTCGAAAAGAATGTCTCCAAAGAAGTGTGGTTTTGGATTATAAGGGAAAGATAACCTTGTTCAGCTTCCCAAAGAACCCAGCGTTATGTGAACAGTGGATGGAGTTTGTTTTCCGTGGCAGCAACAGAGTTTCGCTAGTGTGTTTGTTCCCGTAATTTAGGTGACAAATGTTGTATAAATAAGGCCCAGTTCGATACTGCACATCGGTTGAAACTGAAAGATGGAGCGGCGGTCCAGCAATAAAAGATCTAAGCCTAAAAACAGCATCAAATGTCTGTTTTGTTGGAAATTGGTGTGTAAGGCTCGCAACATTTTAGCTCCACCTACCGCAACTCCAGAGCTTCGGCTGTTTTCAGAGAGAAGCGTAAAGCTGAGATCTTTCTTTTACGAATTTGATAAAACTAAAGAATCTTCTGAGATATGAACCAAATCGCAAATTGCTACCTGGACCAAAAAACAATCTTTCTCATATTTATTTTTTTTTTAAAGTTTAATGCCATCCCGTCCTTGATGTCATTAAGAGCGAGCTCATACCAGAACCATCGTCTTTTTGAAGCGCAGATAAATATACGTATCATCGGCATAAAAGTTAAACGAAGCTACATGTTTCCTATGGATAGTTCCTAAAAGGAGAATTTACAGTGAGAACAGAAGGGGGCAAGAATAAAGCCTTGAGGGACTCCACTCTTTCGTGGAGCTGACACTGACATACATTCGCCCAATTTTATATCGAATTCTACAATCATTTAAAGGGATCCCTGGGTATTAAGATGTGTATGGCTTAATATAAAGTAATTGATGTATCTTACCAAAATATGTAGTAGAAAACACATGAATGTTTGTTATTTAAAAAATCACATCGTTTTATACATATTTAGTACTATGGGGGGCGCCATTTTTCCGATGACGTAAAATGGTTGCACTTGATGAGCTAGAGCGCTATTTTTTACCACGACACAACTCGGATAGAAAACTGGGAAAATAAAATACTAATATGATGACCACAGCTACCGAAAGAGCTTAAAGGTGGCGATGGATATAAGTTTAAGTTTAAACCAAATGCTGTACCATGGATTTTTTTAACCCCACAAGGAGTCTAAACGCCTCTGATATCGAGTAAGATCCGTGCTGAGAAACTCTTCTAGCGGCTGCAATTTTTCATCCTAACAGATGACATCTAACGTTTCTTGTTTCTTGCCATTTGTAAGCTCTGTCAGGAGCTGTGGTCTACTTAAAAGACTCAAAGCCATCAGGGCTAAAGTGGAGAGAGAAAAAAGCGGGTCTTTAGGTAGTTTTATTCGCCCAAAGACAGCTTCCCATTCTATTCTCCTCTTCTTATAGCTAGGAAAGTCTTACATCGCTTCCTTGTGCCCTTCGACTGAAAATTACAACCAAAAGCCACACAATGTGGTATCGTATCAGTATTTTATTTTCTGAGCTGTGTTTTCTGAGTTGTGTTTTGGTAAAAAGCCAAAGGCTATAGAAATAAGCGCCAGTAGCTCACCGAGTGCAACCATCTGACGTCATCGACGCAGAATGCACTGTGCACATAAAATAATGGCGCCCCCCATAGTCCAAAAACAATGTCGATTTTTTTAATCTTTCATGGGTTTTCTACTACATATTTAAATAAGAGACATAATTTACATTATATTAAGCTATACATGTCTTAATACCCGGGGATCCCTTTAAGAGCTATTCCACAAAATCCAATATGGTTTTCTAGCCAAGAAACCAAAATTATGATCAACGGTGTTGAAGGCCGAACTCAGGTCCAATAACATTAGGATCAACAAGGTTCTAGAATCAGTATTTAAGAGTATATCATTTTGAACCTTTAAAAGTGCTGATTCTGTGCTAAGTTTTGCCTTTAACCCAGATTGAAAAACTTCAAAAATGTAATAATTTTCTAAAAATGATTGGATTGTATTTGAATAAAAACCACCTTCTTCAGAACCTTCGAAAGAAAAGGCAGTTTTGAGATTGGTCTAGAATTGGATAGATCAGTGGGGTCCAAACCTGTTCTCTTTAATACTGGCTGCACAATGGCACCAGGCCTGTCATCAGGCAATTATTTATTAACTTCAAAATGCAGGGGCCAAAAGCATTAAAAAACAGTTTCAAGAACCATGCCGGCATAAAGTATTGGGGACTAGAATAGGGTTTCATATGTTTGACGATTGCTGCCAACTCTTGTCATAATTTAAATAAATAGTGTGACAGTATCCTGTATCTTTTATATCCTGTGTATAATGCATATTTGTGTCAAGTCATAGCACAAGGTCAATGTTTAATATGTCATACCATTCTGAGAATAAGCCTCCTTGAATCTCTCTTAAATTGTATTATTAAAATACATCAGTCCAGGTATCAGTTGAAGTTATCTAACATTTTGGTTACTGTTGTTGTCAAAAGGCCATCCTATCATGTGCTATATATTCAATACTATGCTGTGCTTGAGTGCTGACAGCACTGAAAATCACAGAGGTAATATTATAGTTTAAAAAAAGCAAGTGTCAAATAGCTTCTCATCTGTGATGTTCACCATCCATTGATTGACACTGAGGAATGCAGCTTTAGTCTTGGCCTAGTCAATCTCAAGCTTATTAAGACACTATTGACAATGCATGCACCACCATCCTTGTTATCACAAGCGTTTATGGAAAAATATCCTAATCTTTTTGTTAGCGGTCTTGAAACAAGCCAGTCAATCCATCAGAGTCAAACAACAGGTGCCTTTGTCAAAATCTAAGGGCTAGAAAGAGGCAGCAGGTCTTAGAGTTTCACTCTTTGAAAGTGATACGGGCCGTACCTCTCCCCCTCTGAATATAGTGCTGAAGGACAGACCACCCAACTCTCAGCACTTAAAGCGGGAGTAGACGGCCTTTCACATTACTTACTCCCTCAAATCATGACCCAACTCTGAGGAAGTCATTCATTTGCACATGACATACTCCCCTCTTGAGATAGAGAAATAAAAATACACACATCCAACGCAGAACAAATCACTGTACATGCATGTATCGGCATGGGCATTTTAAATCAAATTTGTATGGTCATCAGGACAATGGTGGAGAATCTGCCCTCATCCACTGGCATGGAAGATGTTTTTGGTGAGTGTTCATTATAGACGTGCGCTAGAGGGACTGTGGTGAGCTGAAGGGTGTGAGTCTATTGTCCCAGCCTGATTCTGCAGTCGGCCAAGATGCTCTCATTCCACTGGCTTGTAAAGTGAACTTCCATTGGTGACGAATGACTGTGGCATTTTCAACTCTGGCCCTAAAGCCTCTAGGGGAACTTTACACCATTTACAGTGAACCACCGTGGATGGGCAGAAACCCATTATGTAGCTCTACCAAAAAACACTGAGCTCCCATTTATGTCCAGCATTTTCCATATGTAATCAAGTCATGTGTGACAACTGTATATACTGGAAATATATGTTTGATCTGCCTGAACCCAATGGTGCTAACAAAAATATATGTGCTAGAAGCGCATTTTGAAACCTAAAATTTTGTGTTTTGTTTTCATGTGAATGTCTGTCTTACAATATATCTAAAAAATATGTGCCCTGAACAATTAAATAGTATATCCCACTGCCATAGCAGCTGGATGTTGCTGCTGATATTTCCTATCAAATCAGAATCAGAATCATCTTTATTCGCCAAGTGTGCGCAAACACACAAGGAACTTGTTGGGGTTTTTAAGAAGCTCTGGTACATACACGCATACATACATACATACATACCTATCTGACATGAAAAACAGAAACATTTAAATAGGCTTAACAATAAATAATAATAATAATAATGTGTATGAAACTGGAACAGAAGATTTATGTGCAGATTTGTGCATAATTTACTCTATATACACAGCTGTATAGAAAATATGCATATGTATTTACATAGTACTTGAGAGCAGGCAATATGTAATGAATTACAGGCATGAGTTACAGAACACAGGTAATAATTACTGTATTAGCTGTTTAGGCTGGAGATGGCATCTGACATCTCTGAATATTAATTTGTATTAATAATATTATTTTATAAAACAGGTTGTCCCGGTCCTTGATTATACACTGACCAAAGTTATAAACTCAACACTTTAGTTTTTGCTCCTATTTTTCATGAGCTGAACTCAAAGATCTAAGACTTTTTCAATGTACACAAAAGGCCTAGTTATCTCAAATATCTGTCTAAATCTGTGTTAGTGAGCACTTCTGCTTTGTCGAGATAATCCATCCACCTCACAGGTGTGGCATATCAAGATGCTGATTAGACAGCATGATTATTGCACAGGTGTGCCTTAGGCTGGCACAATAAAAGGCCACTCTAAAATGTGCAGTTTTACTGTATGGGGGGGGGAATTAAATATTAATTCCTAATAATCCCCATCCACTTGATTGGCTCTATGACTCTCTCTCCTATCCACCTGTAGCTGGTGTGTGGTGAGCGCACTGGTGCCGTTGTCCTGTGGCAGCCGTCTCATCATCCAAGTGGATGCTGCACACTGGTGGTGGTTGAAGAGAGACCCCCCCCCCCAACATGATTGTAAAGCGCTTTGGGTGTATAACAATACACAATAAAAGCACTATATAAATGCTTCATTCATTCATTCATTCAAGCTTCCAGGAGTTGTGTTCAGATCCTTGCAACATGGCGCCGTATATTATAATGCTGCAACATTAGATGACGGTTTTGGATGAATGGAACAACAATGGGCCTCAGGATCTCTTCACGGTATCTCTGTGCATTCAAAATGCCATCAATAAAATGCACCTGTGTTCGTTGTCTATAACATCCGCCTGCCCATACCATAACCCCACCTCCACCATGAGCCACTCGATCCACAACGTTGACAGCAGCAAACCGCTCACCCACACGACGTCATACACGCTGTCTGCCATCTGCCCTGTACAGTGAAAACCGGGATTCATCCGTGAAGAGAACATCTCTCCAAAGTGCCAGATGCCATCGAATGTGAGCACTTGCCCACTCAAGTCGGTTACGACGACAAACAGCAGTCAGGCCGAGACCCCCA